>JBBBDQ010000603.1:4700000-4737500 GCA_037127315.1 Ascarosepion bandense | reverse complement strand
GGGCAATTTCAGACAGACAATCATTTATTAATAAATTTCCTCTACAACAATTGGTAATTGAGTCAAACTTCGTAATAAAAAAACCGAGACTTTTATTAATAACCCTAGTAAAGTATTCAAAAATATTTAATCTTGTTGCTTTCAAATATACGGTGAGTCAAAAAGAAAGTTATTCACTTAACACTACTATACACTTAGAAGCGCTGATTTCACATTTCCCTTACTTATCGCAGGACTTGATATGAAGCACGCATTGATTGAAGTTATCTTGAGATGTGAAACATACAGCCGTCATTGAATCTTGATTTCTATTTCAAGAATATCCATCTATAAGGCTGATTAATTAACAATATATGTATAAGTTTAGAAAAGCAGAAGTGAAAATCGCTAAAACTGAAAGAATAGAAGAAAAAGAGAAAATAAGAAAGGGGATCCCTCTACGAAACTCTGGAGTCGGTATACTTTAAGTAGCAACAATCAGCTAAGTGACAATCTTTTATTTACAGTTAGGGATTTATATAATTTAACCCGTCATATTTTAATGCGTTTCAAAATTTTTAGATGCTAAAATAGAGGAAAAAATGGAAAACGATCCTTAAAGTGATATGTGTGCGTGTTTTATTAAAAGAATCCACATATTCTGTATCAAGAATTTATTGATGCTTTGTATATTACTTTTATACATTTTTCTATTTTTTGATTAAATTTTCCCCGTTTTGACTGTTGTATATGTAAAAGAATATAACCAAAATTATTATTACGTTGAAGCTTCCGACTCACATGTGTCAGCGTCAGGCATGTAAATAAGTAAATGGAAGAAAAGAAAAGCAATTTTCATTTAAGCAGCGCACTGCTTCGTTATTTTTTCTTCGAAAGCTAATAACAATAGATTATAACGCATTACGTCAGACCGACACCGCGCAACGTCAACGTGTATTGAGAAAATGTAATCATTGAAAAATATTTGTTCAATTTAAAAGGTCTTATGCAGTATATTTGTTAATGGGTCGCTGCTTTTCCTTAATAAAATTTATTCATCTTTTCTTTCGGCAACTGTATTTATCTGCTGTTATTATCGTTTGAGTGAATCTGTCTAATATTGTGATATTTGTGGTGATTACAAATGTTTTGACTAATTGCACTTTTTACCGATAATGGCTTGCGTGGATAATATTTTGTATAACATACTAGCAGTATAGCCCGGTGTTGCACGGGTGTAATGAAAGCTTTAAAACTAATCAATGGTCTTAGAGCTCAGACTCTTTGGACGTTGGCATGAAAGACTAAAACGCAAAATTTGTTTCCAGTTAAACAAAACCGTAGACTGAAAGAAAAATGAATGGATGTAAGTCAAAAATTGATTTCCTGGTATCGATATCAAATACGTTTTTTTCGTTTTAACCTGAATTTTGAAGGTTAAACAAGTCCTCTGAGTAAATGGTATCATGACTGAGACTAAGAACTAGAATTATACCTACTTAGAGCCAAAACCGAACCAAAAACTAAAATGAAAGGGCTGAAAAATAGACATAAAGGTAGATAAAGAGACACACACACAAACATCTTGCCTTTTATATATATATATATTTTTATATATAATAGATTTTCTGCGCTACTGTAAGAACTGCCACCTTGAATCTACTGAATATCGTTTCTTATGTCTTTGTCTATGAGTATATCAAATTTGATTAAAATTGGACCACTCCTTCTATAACCCGATTTTTTCGATTATCTATTTTCGATATTTATTGGGGGTACCTCGACACAAACCTTAGCTAAGAACACTCACAGACGCTTATAGTACAACCAAGGTCCGAGAGGAATTTAAATCATCGAATCAGTTTGGCTGAATGGGACCACTGGTTAAAGAAAATCACTTTTGAATCGTAAAAAAGATAAGTAAAATAAAACTAAGACATTATTCAATTCTTTTTCTATGTGCCATGTTCCTTCAGGACGTAGGCGATCAGGCGCTTCGACGTTTCTCTATTCCTGGTGGCTCCTGTTATCTCACGCAAACCTCGCTCCGCCATCCAACTACTCAGACCTGTCAAATATGATATCCGCTGCCTTCCCCTGTCTCTGTTTCCCTCTATCTGACCTGGGTATATCAAACTCTCTAAGCCATCCTTCCTCATTACATATCCCAGAAACTTCACTTGTCTCTTCCTCATGCTCAGTATTAGTTTCTTTTTCGTTTCCATTCTTTCCAAAACCTCATCCTGACTGGTATTCTCGATCTATGATATCCGCAGTACCCTTCTATTGAAACATATTTTAGTTGATTCAAGTTTTTCTTTTATCTTTGATATTTTCCAGCATTCACTGCCATACTGAAGAACAGATAGTACATAGCAATCCTGTACTCTCTTCTTTGTTTCTAGTCAATTCTTTCTATCTTTAATTTTGTGAAATGCGTTTTTGACCATGCAATTTCGCCTTCGAATCTCAGTGTTGCACTTTCCGCCTTCCGTTATAATACTTCCATTGTACTTAAATATTTGTATTTACTTGCTTTTAGTATCTCCAACATGTAATTAGCATTTTGAGCTACTTTGTTTGCTGATGACCATACATTTGGTTTTCTTGTAGTTTATTTGTTGTCCTTTCTTTCGACTTTCTTCATCGACATATGCTCAGGACCGTCACATATGTTATTCAATGCTTTCCCCTGTCTCTTTTTCCCTCTATCTGTTCTATGAGTATCAGATTCTCCAAGCCTTACTTCCTCATCACATATTCCAAAAACTTAACCTACTTTTTCATAATCCTCAGTATAATTGCTTTTTGAACAAAATATATGTACAATAGTGTTCTAAGCAAAAATGAGTTGAACATTTATGAAAATTGTTTCAATTTTTCAACATTGTTATTTGTAATATTTATAAAATTTTAATTCTTTTAAAATGTATTAAATTCTATCAGTCAAGTGATATGTTTTTGAATAAAACCTGTATTCAATAATCGCAAATGGAAGACTTTCAGCAATTTACACTATTTAAGAAAATATATCGATATTTTTGTGAGTGTATAAACGTGCCAATTTTAGCAAATACGCTCGTCTATACATGATATTATCAGAAAATAAGATCAGTAGTTATAGTAAATTTTAAGTTTATTGATAATTTTCTAACATTTCCTGAATAAGCGTTTTCGTAATTAAGGCTCTAAAGCCAAAAGTACATTAAATTCAATAAAATATTTGAATGCTTAAAATATTTAAGTTTTAATATTATTTCTATAAATACTTTAACAGCTATCTGCTCAGGCCAGCGTAGCTCTCTGGTGCCCCCACTGCACGAATTCACTCAAGCTAGTGAACTGGCAACTAGGTCTCATCTTTTACAGTGAAAGCAATCAAATGTAACACAACTTCCACTATACCAGTTTCTTTTCTGTCAGTTCCCGTCTGCAAAATTGCTTTAAAAGGTCTTATGCAGTATATTTGTTAATGGGTCGCTGCTTTCCCTTAATAAAAATATCTTCAGTAAAATTTAGTCATCTTTTCTTTCGGCAACTGTATTTATCTCTTGTTATTATCGTTTGTGTGAATCTGTCTAATATTTTGATATTTGTGGTGATTGCAAATGTGTTGACTAATTGCACTTTGTTCCGATAAATGGCTTGCGTGGATAATATTTTGTATAACACACTAAATGCAGAGAGAAAAAAATCAAAGGAATGTAATTCATAATTTTTAATATTAGGAGAAAAGAAAGAAGAAAGCAGAAGAGTTTGAAGACATTATCAATAGCAAACTTTTAGCTTCTTGACTCCCATCTTTTCCCTGACACCTTCTGTATCTTTTTCTTCTCTATTTCCGTTCAACTCTTACGCAGCTCTCTTCTCTCTTTTCACCAGTGTTCTCATCATTCTCTTACCCATTCTCCGACACTCAGTGTGACCTTCTCCTCTTTCTATTTATTTTTCTATTTATTATCTAAAACCCCTGTGCACCATTGACAGTACTGTCTTGCTTGGGTGAAAAGAATATTACAAAGAAAAGTTAAGATTATCTACAAGAGCCGTTTAAATTGTATTCGTCCCGTAATTTTACTACATGTATTTCCCAGATACATAAACCTCAAATACATCAGGTTATCGATAGATTTGTCAAAACCCTATAAAACACTAACCCCGTTTTAAAAGAAACGATTTTCTACGTTACTTTTTTAAAAAATAAACGTAAGTAGTATTCATTTTAATATAGATTCATTCAAAATTAAATAAGTTAATCATACTCAAATACATTTCCAGAAAAGAGTATCGTATTATTTAAATGATTTTCATAAAGACATTATACTGTTTTGACAGAAAATAAGTTCACTCGATGTTGCTGGGAGTTAAGACCTATAAAGTTATGGTCAGTCAGTTAAATGCCATGTGTGGGCGTTCATGTCTCAAAAGAGACATGACTGACTAGGCAGAAGAATATCCCGCATTAGAATGCCATTACTTTCTGCTGTAGACTGGTTGCCAGCCAAGCCTATAGAACCCAATCTGTCCTGTTATTGAACCCATAACTGGAAGGAAGAGACGGAAAAATACATTTCCCAAAGGTACATGCGAGTATGTGAATGCAATGAATTCAAGTGGAATTCGATCTCAGCGCCCCAATTTCTAGTTCCGAGCCGATATCTACTGCACCACAACGCACATCCATAGTTTTGGTACAATTTTTAAAAACAAGAGCGAAAATACTTTAAGATCACATGTAGAAAAAATGCTGAAATGTAAATTTAAATATGAATTTTAAATTCAAATAGAAAATACAAAAAATTCAAATGCAAGGAGAAGCTAGAAGCAATGGAATGGATGAGCTGTAATACAGTGAAACAGATCTGTCTATATAACCTCACTGTTCATACTACATTTATTAACACCGGAATAATAATACTATGCACGTATACGCCCTCATAATCTAGGTGTCCATAAAATCCATGTGCACTTAAAAATATTGTAACTTTATTTCTTATTTGTGATAGCAAAAAGGTAAAAAAAGTTATAAAGTATTTAGTACCTTATTTTAATTATAGTTATTGAATAATTATTTACCACAAAATTTGCAACAATTTTTAGATGAATAAAAATATATTTATATTAAAATATTATTTCCCTTTGTATTACTAATAGTGGAGAACATGTGGAAACTTAAATAAACTATGAATTTTATATAAAATAAATAAAATTTAAATAAAAACAAAATTTTAATAAAGCCTTAAAGCATAATCGTTTTTTTTTCTAATCATTTTTACAAATGATTTCTATTGCAAACGCAATTAAAGTTATATATTTTTTAAAGTGCACACGAACATTATGGACAGCATGTATGTATTTATTAACTCACGTTGCTATATATATATATATATATTAAAGTTTGTGTATTTAGGCAGCAACTTTTCTTTTAATCATGTCAGATTAAATAAATTGCAAACAGTATGTTTGCTTAATTTTAATAAAATCAATTCATACTCACGGATAATCTTTCGTGTATTACAATCAAAAGCTGTTAGAAATGAGCTGTAACGTTGACATGTTATTTTCCTTCATTTCTTATGGTACTCAAATCATTTCAACCTCTTTCCGAGGTCATCTTCAGGGGTGTGAGTTATACATATACACATAATTTTGCTAAGATTGCTGTTGATTTAGTGGTTTTCTAGTAGAAATGTATTTTGCCAAGTAGATTCTTTTTTTTTTATAAAGTGCTTGTTATTGAGATAAAGTTAGATCTTTAATAGAATTAATGTAGCAATATTTGTTACTTAATTGAGAAGTGTTATGCTCTTATAACGCTGCTTAGTAAAGTCGAAAACACCTCTACAATGATACGCAGACACAATATCAATATATTGTGTGTGCGTATCATTTTCATTTTATTTTAGTATAAACTCATTCGAGCTGATCTGCTCCGTTTTATATATGTGAGAGACTACGTTGACATATTCGAGATTAGATTCTACTACGTGAGAAAAATATTTTTGTCCAAACTGTTTAAAACACGTCAAATCATTGTGACCGTGTTCAAATTGGTAATATTGAGTGTTACTATTTTCTTTATTATAATAATGCTTTCATAAATACGGCCTGAATATGTTGAATGTGTTTGGAAAGCAAATATTTCTTATAACACTATATGCAGGTTGAGACGGATAAATTGTCGTCTAAATTACGCAAAAACGAAACTAAGTCTGACATCTCCTTTTAAAATATAAAAAAATATTTTGAAATACTAAAGACTATCTTGTAATACTAAAGACTAAATTCATTCAATAAAATCGCCATTGGCTTCAACCACGGCATCCAGTCGACCTCGGAATCTCCTGCAACTCTTAGAGCCTCAGATTCAAAACAGACATCTACATCAATTAACATGAAGGGATAGTGCTGTCCCGAGTCAACTGCTTGGACAGATGATTGACTCGATTTTAAAGGTCGAATAACATTCTGTGGGCTATTAAAAATCGACATATATTTTTGATAGAAAAATTGATTACTTATATTTTATGAGTAAACATTATATAAAATATTTTTAAGAGTAAAATTAATTTCATTCTAAATGGGTACTGTGTTATTTAACTTATAACTAAGAAAAAGATTGATTGATAGCTTTCTAAAGAGTATCAGCGCGTAAGTTAATGAACCGTTAGGTGGACAATTTTTATTTTGTATGTAAGATTTGATCTGAGTTGTCTTTCAAAGACAGGAAAAAATAAATTAGATGCAACTGCATACATTATTCTAAGAAGATAATTATAGATATTTCATGAATATTATTTATCAGACATTATATTAGATCTGCATGATTGTAGGTGCGCTTAAATTGCATATAAGAATGAATGCTAATTACAATCATCTTCACAAAGCGTTCATTAAGAAACCTGAGCCCACATGAACGGCATGCTATATGATCCAAGGTCGCCAGCCAGCATGCAATATAACTGTCAACCTAGAGCTCAACTGCCTGGAACACAATAACAGAATAAAATCATAATTTAGTTATAGATAATACAGCGTCTAATATATATATATATATATATATATATATATATATATATATATTATCGAATCAACATATATATTTACCAAAATAAAAAGTATTACAATTTTTTTTTAATCATTTCACCCCGGGCAAGGCGTAAATGCCACTGATGTGCGGGGGGTGTGTAACATAACTGAAAGAAAATTAATTAGAGGAGGGAGAAGAGGATTACAAACCAATTAGAAAGAAGTAAGAGAAAGATGAAAATGCAGGTGTGATGACAGTTGCAAGGGGGGAGAGAAAGGGAACGATATACGGGGTGGGGGAATGGCTAGAGTCAACTGGTTAGTAGATGAGTATTGATATTGCATTTAAATTTCTGGGGGTTGTAGCCGTCAGGAAAGCAAGAATATGGGAGCGATTTCCACAGGCGGGAAGTG
Organism: Ascarosepion bandense; assembly: GCA_037127315.1. Classification (NCBI taxonomy): domain Eukaryota; kingdom Metazoa; phylum Mollusca; class Cephalopoda; order Sepiida; family Sepiidae; genus Ascarosepion; species Ascarosepion bandense. Next base: position 4,730,078 of record JBBBDQ010000603.1, on the reverse strand, counting down.
CGAGAGAAGAAGCTGGAGGAGTAGAATTGTCGTCTGCATTAGGCTAACATAACTATGAATGGGTGGGACCCAGTCGCCATTCTGGTTGCACGAGTAAACGCCTGTTGAGGATTGCTATTTGCTTCAATCATGTTCCCCAGAAGACTTCTGAAACTTTTCTGGACAGAATCCTTAATTATGTTGGGGAATCCTGCCATAATGTTTGTATTCATTTCATGGTGATAGTTCTGTCGGTTTCTCTCTCAAGTGTTTCTCACGCAAAATAAATAAGTTTTCTATAGTAAGTGGGGAGGTTAGTGGAAAATTTAAGGTCGCAGTAATTGTGTGACAAACGCAACTGCTTTCTTCTGCATGTGTTACATGATCATGGTGCAAAGTTCCATTACCAAGCATAGGATCTTCGAGCAGGCACCCTTAGGTACCTGGGTATCACTATCTCTTCAAGGTACTTGATATAAACTTCCGTGATGAGCCTGATGTTTTCACTTAAAATTCACTAGTTCTTATTTTATCAGAGTGAGTTTTTTGAGCCGTCGCACTTTCGTAATCACAATTAGACTTTTGCAATTTTTTTTAATCCTCTTCTTCAGATTAACAGCTAAACACTCTAATATGTTCGAATTGGTGATTCCTGCGCGAAAGCCAAGCCGAAAAGAATATTGTTTCCAAATTTCTGGCGGAATGTCTTTTTCACAACCGGTACCTAACCGATGCTACTATATTTTGCACTCGATAAGATAAAAAAAAATCATAAATATTAATCATCATCCAATTGTAGTTTAATATTTTTATTAGTAATTTGAAATTTCTTCATCGGATTTTTTTTTTTAAGCAGCTATTAACCTTTTTTCAAATTCGACAATCTGAGCTCTTTTAATCGACACGGCTAAAAGTTAGGCACTTTTTTATTTCGGTAAGGGCAGTTCTTATACCAGTGACATGACTCACAATCTGAACAGTTGTTTGGGGGCAAGTTGTCTTGTTTTTTCTTTTTTTAGGAATATTTTTTTTTCATTTAGCGTACTTTTCTTATGTGCTCTATGCCAGATTCCTCGATATTTTTCGAATCTTGGCGTACAATTTCGAATCTCTGACTGTCTTCAGATATTTGTTGGAGTGTAGGATTTGGCTCATTTTCCAATTTATTCAAAACTCTATGCCTAATTTTAAGAACTTTGGCTGAAATGAGTCCCTGAACAAGTATCAGATACTTGAACTCATTTCCACTCAATTCTGACAGTTTGAAATCGTTGCAATGCCTGTTAACGACAGGCGCCAATGTAGTGTAATCTTCTTTCCCCCTTTTTGGTTAAATTTATACACTTCCATTTCTTAAGAATGTGATTTTTCAGGGCTAAGAATTCTTTTGTTTATTCAGTTCATTAAATGCCAGTTCGCTTGATTTACGGTGTAAAATAACTTTCACGAATTTGGTGTGTTCTGTGGTGCCGAGTTTTCGAAAAATAAGGCGAACCTTATTACAATCATGTAATCTGCGGTATATAATTCATTGAAACATTTCGGATAAGAAAACAAAATTATATCCTCGTCCGGAGAATATGTAAAAATGTCCAATGCATTCCAGATCGTGTTTTGCGGGAACAGATTCTCGGTTTTACCAATTTGTCTCTTGTTTGCCAGTTCAAACAATTTCTTCGCTGTTGTTGAGTTTGAAGTAGAATTTCTTCGAGTTCTGATTTCTGATTTCAGTTTGTTTTTAAATTGTTTTTAGTTTATTGAACTAAAGTTGTTTCCTTCTTCGTTGCTGTTTAAGACGCTAATCTTGTCATTTATGTGCCCGTTGATTTTGCTGTTCAAGTTGGAATTTAAAAAGACCGAGCATGCCGGATTTAAATTCGTCCATGCTTGTCCGCGTCTTTGTTTTATAATTAAACCGAATACAATTTTAATTAAAATTACATTAAAACACTTTTCTTTTTATTGAAATTACAAAAAAAAATTTAGTAGACCGAAATATAATCTCATTGAATGAAAAAAAAAACTTTTTCTTTTTCACTCGGGGAATCACGAGTGTTTTTTTTTCTCTCGAGAAAAAATGCATTCTCGTAGTTTAGCGGCTCGCATTCAACTTTAGTATAAGTTACTAACACTTTTTGTTTTGTTCGGTTTCAATTTCTGGATTATCAAGTACTGTTGAGTAGAAGAACGTGTGATGAAAATATTTTTTTTTCGTTCAATTTTCTATACTGGTTTGCCAAATACTGTTCAATAACAAAGTGTGACGGAAAAATAGAATTCCATGCGTTCAATGTTGAACCAATATTGACAATTTTCGCGCAGTACATTTGGGGTCCACAAGGTTCTTTAAGAGTTCTCGTCACCAAGTTGCTGTGGCCTTGTTAGGGGCCAGAAATAAAAACAAAAAGAAGAAATAGAGTTAAAAAATATCATTACAAAACATAGTAGTACTAAATATATACAAAATTAGAAGGTCATCAACTTGACTGTTTAGTTCGGCTGTCAGAGTTATTAGCTGGAATGACTTCAATATTTACAATTGCACCCAACATGCAACAGATGCGACACAGGCCAGTCTTTTAGGTGGGTATAACGGCAGAACCGTAAAAAATAAAAAAAAGTCCCCTCAGCACTTCGCCATTGGGGGACGCCTCAGGCACCGGGCAATAAACTCAACCACCTCCCGAATGCGATTTAATGCCTCGAAGGATGGCTCCCTGGAGTTTGGCAGGGTGTAATTTTTCTCAGCTGCATGTCCGTATTCTCTAACCAATCCGTATTCTACTTGAGAACAGAGTCGCTACTGAGAGGTTACTCGAATTCCAGCCTCAGTTGGAATAGACTTCTCCGACAAAATCAAAAACGCCTGCTTATTTTTAGTTGGAAGAGTTCATGTGCACATGGGTAAATTACCATAACAGAATGAGACAATCACAGAAGAGACTTAGGACAAATGTGGTCGAAAGCGATTATCCTCGATATACTCCTTGGGTAAATGCATATCTTTTCGGAAGGTGGAAAGGATAGTGAGCATTGAAAAGACATTCAAATGAAAAGAAGTTGTAAAAAACCATGATCGCAGATGTCTTAACTCTACATAAAAGAAAAGTCCAAGTAATCGGATTCTGAATGTGCCATCAAGTTAGTGAGTACATGTGTATCTTCTGAGGTCGGAAACGTTTGTTTAAGAATATTATATTACACACTTTTATTTTTCGCTCTCTCTCTCTCTCTCTCTCTCTCTCTCTCTATCTATCTATCTATCTATCTATCTATCTATAGATCTATCTAACACTTTCTAAGAACGGTATTACTAGAAAAACAGAAGTCTCTCCCCACTTACATATTTGAAGATAACTACTTGTAAATTTGTTTAGCTAAATACTCATACCTTACATTCACACATAAATACTTACATGCAGATTCATAAAATGATTCGTTAAAAGATTAACATAATAGATGGAAGCATTTTTTCAAACACTATTAAAACAACACTTTATCGCTAATAACTGATTATTACCAGGATAGACCAAAGGATCTTTACATTATTAAATTATAATCCTTGATCCTTTTCGAAATATTTGAAATTTTGGTTATATAATGTTTTTATATTCTAGTGCTTGGGGCTAAAAAAATTGATATAGGAGTTTTTGCGCCTTCTTTGCGTAAAAAACACAATAATTATTAAATTCTTGCAAAATTGAAAAATCTTTAATGATATTAAGGATGCTTTTGGAACATTTACAAATGAATGATATAATTTCATATGTATATTTTTCCATCTGTTACCCTCTACTTACTTAATTTTATGACATTTCGGGAAATTATTTTTTAGAGCCTAATGTTTATAATAGTTAAAATAAGAACTCCTTAGATAAAATAATCAGTTTCTTTTTGTAAAGCAGGCACTCAATTAAAAAATTCGATCATTATTGACACTATTGTTCTAAAAGAATAACGATGGATAGTTTCCTTTTAAAAGCATTGCCTTCATTTTTTTAAAAAAACTGCATGATAATAATTTCTGAAGTTTTAAATCTTTTAAAATTGTATCTCATTTAACAATGGCCAGGAAATATAGTTATTATATAAATCATAAAGTTAATAATCTTCAATATGAAAGCTTTGTACAAATCATCGACTTTAATCTTTTAAAAAATGATCCAGAATTTTTGTCTGTATAAATTTGCCAGTTTTTCTAAGTACGAACGTCCATACATAATATCAGAACATAATAGTGTTAATTTAAAACCAAAATACCTAAAATCCAATAATAGATTAAATTATTGAGAATAATTTCTTTAATTTTTACATTAGTTGTGTAGGTAACGATTATATAAAAATCCACTCACGCTATATTTAAGTAAATTTTTCAGATATGCAAAGAAAAGTAAAACATCAGATAAACTCCCACGTGTCAGCGAAGATGTTTTTATGCCAAAACCTTAAATAAACAAATACAGCCATGTTAAAAATGATTTTCTTTTATATGCTAAACTTAAAGTAAGTGATATAGTAAAGAGGATATTTAATTTTTAATTTTTTCTTTTTTTGCTAAAGAAACTTATATTAACTAAAATGGTGCTAATATTTCAAAACAAAAACTTCTTCCACTCAATGTGCATAAGATTTGTAATGCAACAAATTATTAGGCTTATTCCATCTTTCCCTTTAACCACCTTGTAAATATCAGATTCTCCAAGCCTTCCATCCTCATCGTGTTTCTACGTAATATTTTCTTTTTGTTTTCATTCTCTTCAAATCCTCGTCGTTGCTCACATACTCAGTCTATAGTACCCGCAGCATCTTCTTCGAGAAGCACATTACTGTTGCTTAAAGTATCTGCTTTATCTTTGAAGAGATGTATAGTCCTTTCTTAGACACATTTTTGTGTATATTTGCTGAACTCATTTCCTGTCCATATGAAGACAATTTGCTGCCAGTATATATTCTTGATAATTTTAATGTCTTTCTCGATTATGTCAAGGTTACGGAGCTGCTCTAACACATTATTTTGTAGTCTGTAAAACACAGAGCAGCAAAGGAAATCAGGAGTAAAAGAAAAAAGAGTAGATAACTCTAGAGATTCTTGACATGATGCAAAGGAGTCAGAAAATGATATCCAGACATGGAATGGAGTAGAAGGAACTACACAATGAAATAAAGAGAAAATGCAGACCGACTAAAGAGGAATGGCTCAATGACACATGTGCGGAAGTAGAGAGATTGAGCAGGAATATTAAAGCAGACATGCATAAAGAAATAAAAGAACTGACTGGACAGAAAGAACTGTTCTTAAACAGGATGTATAAAATCCATAGATGAAACAATTATATTGGAGAAAGTGGAAATACTCCAACAATGGGAAGAATATATAAAATATCTTTTCCACGACAAAAGAGAGCAACCGATAATACAAAAAGATGTGGACGGAACTGAAATATTAAAGTCTGAAGTGGAATCTGCAATAACCAAACTGAATAGAAACAAAGTAGCGGAACCAGACGGCATAGTGATATAGCTGCTGATGGCCCTGGAAGTATTTGGTATAGAGAAAATTACAGAAATAATAAAAGAAATTTATAAAAGTGGTGTAATACCAGATGACCTCAGAAAGTTGATCTTCATATCACTGCCAAAGAAGCCAAGAGCAAACGAGTGCGAACTCCACAGGACCGTCAGTTTAATGAGTCATATTACATCACTGATCGTCCGAATACTGATGAATAGAGCGAGAAGCAGAATCACGCTATAGATAGGACAAGAACAGTGTGGTTAATCAAAGACACTGGAACAAAGAACACCATCATGATGATTAGGATGCTCTCTGAAAGGGCTAAGAAGAACTTATACCTGTACTTTATTGATTATGCGAAGGCGTTTGAAAGATACGCTACAATGAACTGATGGAGATGATCGGCACTCTTTACAAATTTAGGAAATACTTAAGAATAATCAAAAATCTTTACTGGCAGCAAACCGCTTGGATACTAACAGGTAACGATTTCATCAGTTATACATTAATAGAAAGAAGCGTACAGTGATACAGTGTTGATAGCCGACAAAGAAAGGAAACTACAAGATCTCCAACAGAATGTAGCTGAAGAGAGTGACAGGAAAGGACTGCAAATAAACTGTAGGAAAACCGAATGCATGGCCATCAGAAAAAAGGGCAGACCGATATGCCAAATAAAGGTCAGGGATACTAAAATTAAGCCGGTACAAAATATTTAAATACATGGGAAATGTTATACCAGAAGACGGAATGTGCGACACAGAGATCAGAAGGTTAATTGGCATGGCGAATGAAGCAGTCCATAAGTTGAGTAAAGTATTAAGAAACAGGGCAATTTTGCTAGAAACAAAGAAGAGTGAACTGGATTGCTACGCGTTGTCAGCTCTTCAATATGGCAGTGAATGCTGGACAATATCATCAAAGATGAAGGGAAAACTTAAATCAACTTAAATGTGGTTTTACAGACGGATGCTGCGAATCTCATGGATCGAGAATATGAGCAATGATGAGGTTTTGGAAATGATGGAAACGAAAAGGAAATTAATAGTGAGCATCAGGAAGAGACAGCTGAAGTTCCTGGGACATGTAATGAGGAAAGAAGGCTTGGATAACCTGAGACTAACAAGCCAGATACAGGGAAAAAGAGACAAGGGAAATCAGCGGATAACATATTTGAAGGACCTAATTAGGTTGATGATGGAACAAGGTCTACATGGTGTAAAAGGAGAAGGCGGGCTAAGAGCTACAGGGATAAGTAGAATTGGAAAACCATGATCGCCTAGGTCCTGAAAGCACAGGGCACATAGAAGAAGAAAACACAGCAAACGTCCCTCTTCATTAGTAATGCTCTTTTTGGTTACATTCTGAGAATACATATCTCATTTCTTTGATCTGATATCTTTAGGAAACACACACTGATCTTTTCCTATATCTGGACGGTTTCTCCTGCGTGCTTTATTCATCAGAATCCGGGTGATGAGTTTTGTGATGTAGAGTTCAAGATAGTCTGCGCCTCGTTTCTTAGGCATTACTATGAAAATCGATCTACTAAGGTCTCCCGGTATTACCACCTTTGTTGATTTCATGTATTTTCTAATCTTGTCTTCACCGAAATCGTTTAAGCATGCTAGTATCTTTATTACAATACCATCTAGTCTTGCCGTTTTGCTTCTTCATAATTTTACCAGTGCAGCTTCTACTTCGTTTTTTAATATTTCCGGCTTGACATTAATTCGGTGTATTTCCGCTTGCTCTCTATCTTTGTGAAAGAGATCACTGGTATATTCGTCCCATCACTGAAGTATGTTTTTCCTGTTGATGAGCATGTCTTTTACACAAACACTTATATATTACTTCTCTACATAAATTCTTGATGTGCGTTGTGGTGCAGTGGATAACGGCTCGGAACGAGAATTCGGGGAGCCGAGTTCGAATTCCAGTTGAATTTATTGTATTCACTTTCACGCAAATACCCTTAGGAATGGTATTAATAAGTCTCTTCTTTCCAGTTATGGGTTAAATAGCAGGACAGATTGGGTTCTATAGCCTTGGCTGGCAACTAGTCTACCGCAGAAAGCAATGGCAACCTACTGCGGGAAATTTTCTGAGACATGATCGCCCAAGCGTGTTTCACGTATGGCACTTAACTGACATAAATTCTTATACTTTATATTGCTATATAAATACTGATATCTCCTATATGTGCAGAAAGTTACACTACTCTCATTTACCCTGTGGAGAAAAACCTAAGCGGAATGCTAATCTCCCAGAAGGGGATCAATCGACCCGCAGATTGTAATATGAAATTGACAAGTTGCCAGTGGCCAGGCCGCTTGGCCTGACATTTGTGACCAGTACTGACGTGAACTTTACCCACCCCGTCTTACCCAAGAACAATCCCGGCTTTCTCAGTCGATGCTGGCCGCACCAAAGAGCCATAACTTCACACATAGCAATTAAAACACCCATCATCGAAATTCTGTTTCCACTGCCTTAAGGTCTACAGCACCGGTGGTGACAGATACTGACTAAATTTTGGCAGTGTTTTTAAAACCCTAGAGAGTAGATATTGTAATTGTTCTGGCTTTGTTTCTAGAATCTTTATTTGATATTTGTTCATTTCTTCGTCTCTTTTGTCCATTTCAAATACGTCTTAATTTCGTCTTTTATTAGATAACTGCTTTTCAATCTTTGAAGAATTACTTTTTTTAATTGGTCTTAGGTTTTATTTATTTTACATATTTAATACTTTGATCACGTGCTTTTACTTAAGAATTGTGAGAATACCTTGGACTGAACGCGTGAAAAACGACGATGTTTTAGAGAAAATCCATAGAAATTGATAATTTACTTAATATAGATAGACACAGTTAGAATCTCTAGGAGAGGAAGATTTGATACTCGCACAACAGAGTGAAAACAAAAATAAACAGAGAAACAACGCATAAATTACTTGGTGAGTTTGTGTAAAAAAATGCAAAAAAGTGTTTATTATACACAGTTTATTAAAAGCTTTAAATGAAAATAATAAGGAGACAGCACATCGGAGAACAAGAAAAATGACAATTTACCTAATTTGTTTTTTGATCATTGACCCCAAGCAGGGTAGGACCACTACTAGCGAGCAGGGAGTGACAGTGAGGAAAAGACTGAGTACAAGGGATATTGAAGAAAAGATAAAAAAGATGAACGGGAATTAAAAAGATATTAACTATTCAAGTTACATTTAAATATTTTAAAGATTATAGCTATCCAAGAAGCAAAAAATGGAAAGGAGTTGCTTAGGCAGGAAGTGCGAGAAAAGAGACTGTCAGAGTAGAAATAGCGGTTAAATTTAACTATTTCAACGGTAAAATTATGATACCAATATGCCAATCTAATAGCACGCTAATGTTCATATGGAGGTGGCACAAGGGAAAACAGGGAATAACTAAACTCATTCCGATATATTGGCTCGTTAAGTTATGCGTTGATTCTTTTTTCAAAATATTACCAACTACATTTCCTTTCTCATTTCAATGTTTTGTGCCTAAGCTAATGTTTGTTTTGGATCTTTTCTTTATTTCTCTTTCTTGCTTTTCTTATTTTGTGTTTATCCCTATTTTAATATAGTATTTACAGCTTCTTATTGAAAGCTTTTAAAGTTAGCTCTCTAAACAATGATATGTTGTCATGCTGTCGAACAGTTTCATGGAGATTTGGATAGAAAGAGAGTGAGAACTAGATGTGAGACTGGATGCAACCAGTAAGTAAAACACGAACAATTATTAACCAACAAAAAATAAGAAAGAAAGTTTGGTTGCAGTATAAAATGTATATACCTTCATTGTACAGTTCAAGGGGACGAAATGTTTTGTGAAGGTGACATTTTGGGACGCGTTAAATAATCTTCCTGCAGAAACGAACTGATGAAAATCCTCCCAAGTTTTATGATCTCTCGAACAGAAGCAAAAGAGATAGAAAGGTGAATTGTGCTTGCTTTCATGCGCTCGCTCAAGAGATTCTGATTGGTTCTCCGGTAGTTCACGTAATGACTATTTATGGCCATGGAAATGAGCGACATTTAAATTTTTAATTTCAGCTAAAGTTTTGGCCATTTTCCTATAGGTATGCATTACACTGAATGAAAAACTACATAATTATTTTTAAATTAAGGATATAGATAAAATTTAAAAGAATTCTAATTATATACTGCATTCATGGAGATATTGCCGTGCTCTTAAAAAGTAAAGTTATATTATAGAATAAAAATAACAAGGTGGTTTTCCTTTTTAAATAATGCTCAGTATATCTAAACTTATTTTCATTTACTACGTTTAGCATATTTATTTTATGTAAACCTAGTGCTGAAGCACAGAAAATTCTTGTTGAAAATTACGACGACCATGTTTTGTCGGAACCAATAAGCAGCAATTTGTTTAGCCGCTTCAAAAATAAAGAATTTGATATTAAAGATATAGAACGATCTGCCGTACCCAAAAAGTTTGAAAATGAAGAATTGGAGCCATTACATTCTTAAGAATCATATTAAGAGCAAGCCGAACTTGCAGTATCAATTTGCGTTGGTCACACAACGGTTTCGAAACATCTGAAAGCATTAGAAAGTATGCAAAAGTAATGATATTTGGTGCCGAACGATTTGAAGACAAGAGACGTCGAACGACATCTTGGCACATGTGAACAACTCTTCAACGGTAGAATATCGTGACCGGTCTGAATTTCGTGGGATCAGCTGCAGGTAGTTTATTATGAGCTCCTTGACTTGACCGAAATTATCAACTGATGCGTCTAAGAAAAAAAACAGCGGCTATACAAGCAATGACACAAGAAAATCATTTTGCAGCATGATAACGCTAGACCACATGTTGCAAAGTGTGTGAATACCTATTTTGAAACGCTTAAATGAGAAGTCCTATCGTACCTTTTTGCGAGGCATTGTCACTTCCAGTTATCACCTGTACCGCTCGGAGGCACATAGCCTAGCTGAGCAGTACTTTCATTCTTATGAAGATGCAGAAAAATGGTTCGACTCGCGGTTAGTTTTAAAAGATTTAGTAAGAGCGTCAATAGTCATCCGCAGACAGTCCTGATTCCCTGTATCACAGCTCATCAGCACTATTAGACATCCTATTTCTTCCAGACAGGATTGAAACCAGACCAATTTTACATTAGCCGGAGCTTATACCTCTATCTGTCCACGGTGGAAGAAAGTAAATTTTAGCATGTTATATAGACTATGCATACATATGTATGTATGTATGTATGTATGTTTTTATTTGCACCTGTCACGACCAGTTAATAAACCTCTCAAATATTTGGCAGTCACGTTCATGGTAAGGGTAGACTCGTTATTGACGTAGTATTTAATTTTGTGTTGAGTGTAATTGACAGGAAGGCGAAAACCTGTAAGACAGTGTTATAGGAGAGGACTGCGAAAGAGCCAAATATTAGAACAGAACTTATGTTTATATATATATCAATTTTAATAGTATATTATTAAGGTCTACATGCTGATATTGTAATATAGTTAAATTCATGAATTCCAGGTCCCAAATGAAAGACTCATCAGAATAATTTCCATCCAAATCTTTTCTTCATTAGAATGTCTTTCAGAATAATATTCTAAATATTTTTCATTGTAAAAATTAGGATTTTTGTTTTCTATTTTGCTGTAGCTTTTTATATATATATATATTTTTTAATCACTTCAACCCGAGCAAGGCGGAAACGCCACTGATGTGCAGGGGGTTACATAAATGTAAAAAGATTAATTAGAATAGAGTGAGGAGTACAAACTAGTTAGAAAGGAACAATAGAAAGCTGAGAAAGCAGGTGCGATGACAGATACATAGGTGGAGAGAAAGGGAAGGTTATACAGGGGAGGGGAGAGAACTAGAGTCCAGTGGTTAGTTAATGAGTATTGACTTTGCATTTAAATTTCTGGAGGTTGTAGCCGTCAGGAAAGCAAGAATACGGGAGCGAGTTCCACAGGCGGGAAGTGCGAGAGAGGAAGCTGCAGGAGTAGAATTGTCATTTGCATTTGGCTAACCTGACTGTGAATGGGTGGGATAATATATTTCTTTAGTGGGATATTCAAGGGTCTCCTTAATTCATGGATGTTTGGTATGCATACATGATAGTAATTAGCTAACTTTAAAAATACTTGTAAATTTTTTTCACTTGTTTCAGTTTTTTTTATTGCACTCGATTGCATCAATTATCTGTACTAGATATTTAATTCTAGACATAAACAAATCCTATTAACTTTCAGTGATCTTAAATCGCCTTTTTAAATTCTCTAAAATGCTTTTTAGATATTTCGTAGTTTGATTTCTAGGTCTCACTTTTAATAAGTAGATCATCGAAAAATGCATGAGATTAATCAAAACCGGCAACCATTGTATCCATAATCTGTTGGAATATGCTTGGCGTTACTTTTATATCGAAAGAAAGCTTGTTAAATTTGTATCGTTTTCTATGAGTGTTAACTGTTCTAGGCATTCTTTGTGTACTAGAATTTGTAGGTAAGCGTCTGACCGGACCAATTTAGAAAAAGATTACCATCATTTGCTTTGGCAAAAGTTTACTCTGGAGTTGGTAACGGGAAGATATACTGTTTTAAATTTTCATTTGGCCCAGTTGAAAAAAATGAACGTACGCGCATTTTATTATTTCTTTTTTATGTAAACTTTTGGAACAGATTATTTTTGATATCACACCTAAGTTTTAGTCTCTCTAAATCCTTAGTAAACGGTTCTAAAGCAGCTAAATGTACACACAATTTTGGCATAAATATCGGTGTTACATTATCTCTTACTTCAAATGTGGCTTTTGCTTTTGTGCATGTTCAGAAACATTTTGAGAAAACCACTGGAAAAAGAAATTTAATTCATTCTTTTTATTTAGTTACCATATTAGCAATGGCGGTAACAACGTTTATTTTCTTGTAGAAAAATTTAATTAGCAGGTCTGAAGGATCAAATAATCATATCCAAACTGTTCCAAATAAATTAGTTGTAATATGTAATACAAATATCAACAAATAAAATGTAACAGGTGAATTCGCGCATCAAGTGCTATTTCTTTTATGAATCTCCATTAACAACATTTCTTTTAGAAGTTTACCATATTTCATCCTTGTTTGTTTATTTATGATGATGATATCAGATCCTGTGTCTAGTTTTAGTTTTATTTTCACATTATTAAATTTCACAAAATCAAGTTTCATCTTTTGAAATCTTTCTCAGTTAAAGACACGTTCGATGTCTCGTTATTTTTTCTGCTTTATGCATTTTTACTTTACAAAATGTCTTTACCATTTTCACATGCGTTTTATTTTTCGTCCATTTTTTTTATTTGAAATTGGTACGTTTTTATTAATGGCATATTTGTAGCATTTTCTGCTGCAATAATTAGATAATTAGAGTGGGGGGGTATTGCCATTTTCTAGTGTTTTTTAAGAGTTTAAAAACGTCTATAATCTTTTTCTATTAGATGGTAGAATGACATTTACTTATAAAATGTCTTTTTACTCAATCCTTGATTTATTGAGTTTTAGATTTACAATACGTTGGCGCTTATCCGCTATTTTCTCGAGAATTCATTTGGGATCCATTTCCAATTCAGCAAGTAACTTCTTTCCCCGTCATTATTACAAGTTAAGCTAAGTTAATTTAACTTGAATTTCTTGCGTTGTTGATTCACGACTCTTGCATGAGTGAAGAAATATTCATTGTTACAAATATTGCCAACGTGTATTGAATATGAATTTTGAATCATGATAAATTTTTGTTCTTCTGTCTTCCTGTTCTCTGTTGAGTATTTCGTAGATTAATTTTTGAATAACTTTGTCAAGTTATGTCTTTGTAGTTCTGCTATTATCACGTCTCTTTGGTGAAGTGCTAAAATTTAAGTGACTATCTTATTACAACGTGTAGGATACTCTTTTTCCCTCGATTAACTTCAAACGAATACTCATCACCAATTTCGTAAAATCAGATATACTAGAAAAACTGCTTTCGAAGACTACTACCAGATCCGTTAAATTTCTACTCCGAATGCTTATTCTGTACCTATATATATATATATATATATATATATATATATATAATCATTTCACCCCGAACAAGGCAGAAATGCCACCGATGTGCAGGAGGCTACATAACTGTAAAAAGATTAATTAGAAAAGAGTGAGGAGTACAAACTAGTTAAAAAGGAGCTATAGAAAGATATATATAGTACAAGGTCACATGTTGCTAGCAGCACGATTCCTCTGATTATATCAAAACGAGGTCGTCTCCATTTTTCATCGTGATCTGTGTTCAAACTCAAAGGTAGACAGTGACACTTTATTCATATATATATATATATATATATATATATATATATATACACATATGAATAAAGTTTCTATTAAGATTTATATTTAAATTTGTATTTAAATTTTTCATTAAGATTTATATTTAAATTTGTATGTCCAAATATTTTTTATAAGATTTGCCCCAAACATTATTTATTCAAAGTAAAATCCGTTTGGTAACTTTTTCCATGTTTTTTTAACACTGATGACAGCAGTTTTCTTTTGTTTCTATGGGAAAAATGTTTTCTTAGCTTACTTCCCAATCAACCACCCCTTTCTCTTTTTTCCTTTTTTTCTTTTTCTTTTTGTCTTTTTTTTTTCCTTTCGTTCCTTCTAACATTCTATTCCTCTGACATGGCAAAATTTCAACTTTTAAATTCTCAACTCAGATAAGGGGAGGGGGTGTCTTCTAATATAAGACATAGGAATCTGTTTCAAAAATTATTAATCACACCACGTTTTATTTTCCTGTGCATGGAGACATTTTTTAACCTCTACCAGTATAAAATCTTTTGTCATTTGAATTTGATTAAATAAAAGTTTTCATTTGGCCGTTGCTGAAGAAGCGAGAATGTCCTCATAAAATGGGTATTCAACGGATTAAAACATCGAAATTTTATTTATATATATATATGAGGATGATGTAATAAAAGTGAAACGTGTTCGAATCACATACTTCTTTGATTTGTTATTTATTGTATCTTCCTCTCGTCTCTGATATATATTTGATTTGCCAATATATATATATATATATATATATATATATATATATATCTGTGTGTGATATGTGTGTGTGTTTGTGCGTGTGTATGTGTATGTATGCATCCGTGTGTACGACTGAATAAATTCTACTTTGAGCTGTTTAACTGATGTACAGTAATTTCAGAGAACGGAATTTATATATTGGCATATTTTACGGATCCTTTTATATATATATATATATATATATATATATATATATATATATATATATATATATATATGATGAATGAATGTATTCATTTAGAATACAGTATTTATATTTATTCAAAGTCTATGATAGTAGTTATTACGTATTTGAAATAGACACCGCGTTTTTCAAATATATATATATATATATATATATATATATATATATATATACATATATATATATATATATACTCCAGCTGTGTGCATAAGCTTGTGTGTTTATAGTAGAATCTTTATGCATACTATATAGGAAGTCGTGTAGTCACATATATATATATATATATATATATATATATATATATATATATATATATTAGCGACATAGCCCGGTGTTGCTCGTACAGTTAAAACTATTCTAGTAGTAGGACTCGGTTATATAAAAAAATAATTATATGAAAAATTGTTGTTTAAAATTTGTTAAAAACTTCCATTAATAAAAAATCTATTTTCTTTTCTTTTGCTTAAACGTGATTTGATGCTTTGTGTGACATTGTAAACAAGATTACTTTTGTTTTTGTTTCAAATCTATTCTGCACATATACAAATCTACCATCCGCCCGTGTATAGAATATTGCTACCATATCTGGTCGGGTGCCTCTGCTGCTTTCCTTGGGCTTCTTGACAAAATACAAAGAAGGATCTGTAACGTGGTTGATACTCACTTGGCAGACCGGCTGCAACCACTCTCTCACCAGCGTGATGTGGCTTCCCTGTGCCTCTTCTACAAGTACTTTCATGGCTTCTGCTCCGATAAGCTTAGATCACTGGTGCCGCCTAAGCATGAATTTACACGAGATACTAGATTAGCAACTAGGTCCCACCCTTTTACAGTTAAACAAATAAGACGTAACCGTAAAGTCTACTCCAACAGCTTCTTTTCTCGCGCTTTCCGCGTGTGGAACTCCCTTCCACAAGTCTGCTTTCCCGACAGCTACAATCTCCAGGTGTTTAAATGTAGGGTGAATAGACACCTCCTATCACACTAATTCCCAATTATTCTCAGAACACTCTCATCTACCCAACCCTCATTCTCTGTATCCCTACCCGCCTAGCACCCACCCTCTGACATTTCCTATATTTAATCATCCTTTCTCCACTCTATGTAGCCCCCTGCGCAGTAGTGGCAGTGGCATGCCTTGCTCGGGGTGAAACGCTTATAAAAAAAAAATTAGGGGGAAAATATATATTTTTGTTGACGAAATGAATTTAACATAAAAATAAAAGTTAGTTATTTTAGTTTTATAAAATTAGAAATATAAAACTATTACTCTCTCAGTTCAAAAATCTTTGAAGCATATTTAAAAATGTAGAAATATAAAAACTGTTACGGTCTCAGTTCAGAAATTTTCGAAGAATATTTAAAAATGTAGACATTTAATTTTGGAGGTAAAAGTTACATTCATGCTTTACTTTTTTGTAAATCTTATTTTCTAAAGTATGAAATATTAAATCTGAAAAAATAAGATTTAAATAATTAAATTAACCATTGGCACATTTTTTACATATATATTGTTTTTGTTTGAAAAAACACATTTTTTAAAAAATATTTCTTTTGTTTCAAAAGTACGGGGAAAAATATTCACATTTTTTGTTGACTAAATGAATTTTTAAAACGTCGGAATAAAAATTGATTATCATTAATTTAGTCGTGTTTGACACGTGTGATTTGATTTCTGTGACGTAATTCGGCAACCAACTTACATAACAGATGTTTTACAGAGCAAGTATAAACAATCGTATCCATTGGGCAAAAAGTGAGAAATGGAAAATTGCTAAGTTAAAGGTCAAAAAGTATATGTCGATCTGGCTTCTCTGTATATGTGTCCCAAGAAAATTTGAATGGCGTAGATTAAAAAATGTCGCTGTGCAGAGATTACAGTCACACACAAACTCACAGATTGCCTTTTATGTATATTGTTCTTTATACTATTTATTGAGCTCTCTTTATGGATCCATCTTTTTAATTTTTTTATATTATATAGAATTATTTTGATTATCCCTTTCACTTAGGTATTTGATATCTCTCATTATATATATATATATATATATATATAGAGAGAGAGAGAGAGAGAAAGAGAGAGAGAGAAAGCAAGAGAGAGAGTGAGAGAGACAGGACGGTTTGCATATTTTCCATTTGTAATTTCTTGTAGATGCTCTGACGTACGACTCTTTTATCGCGCCTCTAATTTTAATAAATAAGTACACATGAGTTACATATGTATTGTAACTGAATGCATGTACGATTCTTCACAGCTGAACTGAATGCTTCCGAATTTCCTGCATACCTAAATCAAATATGTTGCGCCTAATCCTACACTTAAGAATATTTAGGGTTGTAGTTCCGTGGAGAAATATATACAGGGTGCGATGGATAAATAATAATGACATTTTCTTTTAACTAACATTTTTTTAAAAATTACACAAAAATATCTTAAGAAGACAAAAAATAAATATATTTAATAAAATCGTCATAGGCTTCAACGACAACCTCTAGATGACTTTGGAATATTCTGCAACGGTTCTGAGTGGTCTCTTTATTTAAGTTATTGAAAGCTGGGATAACACTTGTCTTCAGTTCATATTTGTTGTTGCAATGAGTTTTTTTTTTTCATTTTTCACTCAAATGATGCTCACACAAAATAATCAAGTGGGCTGAAATCTAGGAAGTTTAGTGGCCAGATATAATGCGTGATGATGTCACAGAAATTATTTGTTAGTCATGACTGGGTCCTCTGCTGATGTGGCATCGCTCAGAGTCATGTTACCAAATGTAGACTTTTTCTATAATCGTTCCACGCCCAAGCAAGGCAGTACTGCGACTGGTGCGAAGGGGGTTACTTAATAGAAGAGTGACATAAGAAGAGGACAGGTCACAGTAACTGTCGGAGAATGGGTAGGAGATTGACGGGCACGTTAGTTTTTTAAAAAAATGCTGTGTTACAGGGAAGCGCAAAGTGAGAAGACGGATGGGAATCAAGGAGTCAAACGATGACGGTTGACGTTACATTTAAACTTTTAGAGATTATTACTATCAGGGAAACAAGAATACGGAAGGGTGTTCCACAGGCGAGAAATGCAAGAAAAGAAGCTGACGTAGTAGAAGTTGTGGCTACACTTAATTGTTCAAGAATGGGGACTTTTTGCTTGTCTAATAGCTCGATTAAATACAATACACGGTCGGATGGTAGTTTGTAATGTGCATGATGGGTTCAAATGAAAAAAAATTCCTGGACCGAAACAAGGACCCGACATTCTTAGCAAAATATTTAGCCTTTAATTCAATGTAGTTGGTCCACTTCAGTTCAGCTGAAAAGGTGGGGCCGATGAGAGCTAGTGTATTGCTAGCATGATCCATGCTGATAGCGAGCCTGAAATATGGTCGATGGTGGTTAAAGAAAAGTCGTTTCGTTTTGGAAGCAATAAATTTAAAGAGCCATTTCCTAGCTCAGTCCAACAGTGTCTGGAGTTTCTGGTTTGTTTTGTTATGGCCGACGTATTTATTATTGAGGCAGGAGTAAATGGTGGTATCTTCAGCGAAAATGCCTAGTTGGGATCCGATTACATCAGGGAGATCCTTGATGAAAATCAGAAAAACCGTAAGTCATAGGATATAGCTTTGAGGGACACCTATGTTGGTATGATAGGATCTGGAAGCATGTCCGTTTAGTATGACGTTCATTAAGCGATTCAATAGGAACGAAATGATTAGATCAAGCAAGCGTCCAATTATACCATAGCCCTGTTACTTGCGCAGAAGGTCAGCGTGTCACACTCGGTCAAATGCGTGAGAGATATCCAGGGCAACAGCTCTAGCTTTACCAAGAGCCTGGTATATGTACTCAGTGATAGTTGATAGCATATCAGCAGTAGATCTGCTTCTATAGATCACACACTTGATCCAAAACAGTACGACCTTCTCATGCCACTTGATGTAGGCCTAGGTGTTGAGTTGAAGAACATGTGAAACGATTAATGGTTGAATAACGTTGCCGCCACTTGAGATCACTCCAAAATACATTCGTAATCACCATTAGACTCGTCCAAATATTTCCGAAATCTTTGCACTTACATCATATCCACACCTAACCACTCTGAAATGTTTATATTGTGGCTTTTGGCGTGAATGCCTAAAAGTGCATCATGCTGTTTCCAAATTTATGGCATAGTGAATTGTGTTATTGTTCTCTTTTTATCACAGACGGTCTACAACTTACACTGTTATAATATGCAGCGGGAAAATTCAAAAACACTCAACGCGTATACCCTAAATAAAAATTAGGCATTTTAAAAATCGCACACTTTCATGGTATATATCAGTCAGTTAAGTGCCATACGTGGTACACGCTTGGGCGATCATGTCTCGAAAGAGACATAACTGACTGGGCAAAAAATTACCCCGCAGTAGGTTGCCACTGCTTTCTGCGGGTAGACTGGTTGCCATCCAATGCTATAGAACCCAATCTGTCCTGTTATTTAAACCATAACTGGAGGGAATCTACGGATTAATACCTTTCCCTAGGGTATTTGCGTGAAAGTGAATGCAAAAAATTCAACTGGAATTCGAGCTCGGTTCCCCAAATTTTAGTTCTCAGCCAATATGCACAAAACTATATATATACAGTGAGCCGAATACAGGCCTGTTTTGTGGTATCACAGCACATCAGTGCAGCTTGACATCCGACTGCTTCCAGGTGGAATTGAAACTCGACCGGTATGACATCAGTCACGTGAGTCATTCCTAAAGCTACGGCGGAAAAAGGAAAGAATTGGCGTTTTATGAACATAATGTAAACGAACGCCAGTAGACAAAAGTGCTCAATTCATAGCTAGAGAATGATACGTAAATGCCAGCAAGTAGCTAGTGTTTTTAAAATCTAGAATTTTTGGACTGCACAATCGAAGGGCAAGACCATAAATAGTTATCTGCATACAAGCCTGTTTCAGTGTATGAAAGCTCATCAGTGCGGCTAGACAGCTGATTGCTTCCAGTCGAGATTGAAACTCGATAAATTAGCATATATATATATATATATATATATCCGAGTGAGTATATATATATATATATATATATATATATATATATATATATTATCATCTACTACTCAGTGTACATTTTGTTTCGACATTGAAAGGATAATGGCTCATCAGTTAGTGCACTACCTGATGAGACATTGTCCTTTCAATGTCGAAGCAAATTCTCTTGTTCACTTGGATATATATATATATATATATATATATATATGTGTGTGTGTGTGTGTGTGTGTGTGTGTGTGTGTGTGTGTGTGTGTGTGTGCTATATTTGCCTGTCACGCAATATTTTCTGTTCTGTAAGTATAAATAGCTTTGGGTGTGTGTACCGTAATTTCGCCACAACTCTCTTCTCCTAACGGATTTAGGTATCTGTTTTATTTTCCTATGTAACTTTTGTGATGATCGACAGGTTCAGATTTAGTTTGATCGTTTCAACTTCAGAAATGTATTTTAATACCAGTACGAATTTTGTAAACTCTACCCAGATGTTATGTTATCGAAAAGAATACTGTCTTGTATAAATATATCGCTTTTCTCCTGACTTCTGTCGGTGGGCTATTATTAAATAACGCTTTCTGCTCTAAGAATCGATTTCACAAATTCGATCCCGTAGGCTCAAAATGGATAAGGTCAGCTTATTTTCAGAGACCTATAGTTATTATATTTCTGCTAAGAAGTCAATTTTGGACAGCTCCAGTAAAAGTATTTTGCTAAGATAGAATATCACTAGCGGTGTTTTCTCGAAAAATCTTACACAGGTTCAATTACAAGAAGGTGTATTTTGGTTTATTATTAATAACTCTCAATAGGCACGTAGCTGAGTGGTAACAATGTTCTCTTGCTAACCATTGTCGATTGTCATAAAGTTGATATTTTGATGTTATCAGTCTAGAAAAGGCAATCACAGCGTGCGGCGAATTTAGAAATTGCTTGAAAAACATTGTATGGTTTGATACAAGTCTTGTAACTGAAAATGTGTAGACGGAGCCCTTTGGTGGTCATCGATGTTTGGTTAGCACTAACTCACATGTCATCGAGACCGAGTTCTCGAGTGAGATGTCCTTGTTCAAACTGTTGATCACGCTAGATAACGCGGTCTCTCCAAGGAAATGTAATTATAGCCCATCCACCATAGTTGTAGTATAAAAAAATATGGACTCCGTGGGTGTTGGACAAACACAAATATACCTGAGTACGGGTTGAAAACAGGGATTATCTAGCCATCCTAGGATATCTTGCATCCTAGGATATGAGTGGCTATCCATCTATTCAAAAAATAACCCGCGCTACCACACTACATTGCGCATTAATAATATACAGGGTGTGTAAGTTATTTGAGAAATGAGAAATTAAATATCGAAACATTTAGCTTCCTTATACTCTTACTTCAGTAGGCGCAATCTCTTGAAATATCTGACAATTTATGCTGATATAAAAATAGAACGATTTGGCAAATCATGTATTTGCATCCATCCCTGCTATTCATCTCTGGCTTCTCGACAGGCTCCAAAAGAAATTCACTAATGTGATTGGTCCTAACCTGGCAGTTCGAATCCAACCACCTTCTCATTAGTGTAATATGGCTTCTCTCTGTATCTTCTAAAAATGGCTTCTGCTCCGACAAACGTAGGACACTGGTGCCCTCTCCACAAGTATTTACTCGTGCAATCACAATCGCAACAAGGTCCCAACATTTTACAGTTAAATTAACCAAATACAATTCTACACCATCAGCTTCTTTTCTCGCACTTCCCGCCTGTGGAACTCCCTTCCTTATACTTGCTTTTCTGACGGCTACAACCTCCAGGAATTTAAATGCAATGTCAATTCCTATTTCATATTCATTTGACTCCAGTTCTTTCTATATCACCCCGTGTATCTTGTTTTATTTTTTTCACTCCAAAATCGCAACTGTCTTCACACCTGTGTTCCCATCCTTCTCTTGCCCTTTCTCTGACATCTCTTGTGACCGGTTCATCCCTCTTTGTCTTCACTCTCTTCCGGCCTATACCTTTACTCTATTATATAGCCCCCTGCGCATCAGTGGCGTTACCGCCTTGCTTGGGGTAAAACGATTAAAATATTCAAAAATATACGGAGGTGATATTTCGGGTCTATATAAATGATGATAGGAGTTAGTTTCATAGATATGGAATCTATTATTTATGTTGACACTATACTGAGCAGACCTTAGATACAGCTTCTGATAGAGTGATTTATTTTTTATTTCAGACAATTTTCAACGGTGCTGCATTCTAGGATAATCTCCCCAGACTGTGTATGGTGAGATTCGAACGCAAGTGTTATAGCCAATAGTTGAACGTTCAAATCTTCGAAGTGAAAAACTTGGAGAAAGAACTCAATAGCAGTTGTAAGAAGACTGCGGTCTGTTGTCAGACCAACATGCGATTTCCAAGTAGGAGACACCACAAAAAAGCAAAGTTCAAAAATTTAGATACATACAAATAGAAAATTAAAAATATTGCACCGAATTCTGAAGACGCATTGAGATAGCGTTAGATGTCTTTTCAAAAGTAAGTAAAGAAATAAATAGAATAAATTAAAAGAATACGGAAGTGTTATATAATGTCGGTTCTCCTCTATGAAAATGAATGCTGGGCTTTCTCCTCGCTAGCAGATACAGAAGAAAATTAGGATTCAGAAAAATTGAAACAGGATGAACCTATACTTAGAATCAATATGAGAAAAAATAAATTTTCCAGGATAAATAATGAGGAAAACGGGCTTAGAAAATTTGACACTCTCTAGGACATTTAATGTAAGAGAGAAAGAGAAAAGCAACGCAAAAGCTATCTAAAGAATGTATGTAAATATTTGGTAAAGTAGACATTAGTATAGACAAAATGCATTAAGTGCGACAAAGAATACGAAAATGTCGAAAGATATGAGCCACCACGTCATGAAGTAACATGACTCAAGAAGAAGCACTTTCATAATGATGCGTAATTTTAATCACTTTTAACTCAGACTTTTGTTCATGCAAGTATCATATAGCAGTTATCGACTCATAATGTGGAATCGATGCGTCATATTCATATTTTGGTTCTTTCGTACTAACCCTTTCGGAAAAGAAATTTACTCTTCCCTTGTATTAACAGCCGTTAATCAAGTAACAAGTCGGCTCTCTAGGCTTAGACAACGAACTTTAGAGGAGAAATGATATTCTGGATTCAATGTATTAGAGAAAGAAACCACTCAACTAACTTTACCAAGAATAATTAGGTAATTAATTACTCCTTCATCTGGTATCATCGAGCAGAATTCAATGGAAGGAGGACATGAATAGATATTAGTTACTCTGTTAAACAGCATGAAAGTCAGTTACAGTGTCATTTCATCTATTACAGCAGTCAAGTTTTGAACCGACTTGACTGGGCATATTTGTTTTTGATAAAAGAAATTCTTAAATAAAATCGTTCTCCTCAGTGTTCTTGACAGGCTCCAAAGGAGAGTCTGTAATGTGATAGGTACTGATCTGGCGGCTCGACTGCAGCCACTTCCCCATCGTCGAAATGTGGTCTCCCTTTGTCTGTTCTATAAATACTTTCATGGCTTCTGCTCAGACGAACTTCAGTCACTGATGCCTCCTCAACAGGTGTTTACTCGTGCAACCAGACTGGCAACTGGGTCCCACCCATTCACAGTCAGGTTAGCCAAATGCAGACGACAATTCAACTCCTGCAGCTTCTTCTCTCGCACTTCCCGCCTGTGGAACTCGCTCCCGTATTCTTGCTTTCCTGACGGCTACAACCTCCACAAATTTAAATGCAAAGTCAATACTCATCTACTAACCACTGGACTCTAGCTCTCTCCCCACCCCTGTATAACCTTCCCTTTCTCTCCACCTATGTATCTGTCATCACACCTGCTTTCTCAACTTTCTATTGTTCCTTTCTAACTAGGTTTCCTCACTCTTTTCTAATTAATCTTTTTACATTTATGTAGCCCCCTGCACATCAGTGGCGTTTCCGCCTTGCTCGGGGTGAAATGATAAAATAAAATCAATATTTCTCTTATTAAAAACCTCATAAAAACATATTACTTCTTTTTATATCTATTTACTTTTATGCTAACCTATTTTATGGTCACTGAAATTCTTCTTCATCTTGATTTTCACTTGAATAATATTCACATTATAGTATATCCGATGAAGTCAGATGTCTTACAGTGAAGCCAGAAATGTGTGCATTTAAAACGTATCACCTAATTAACCTAGAACTTTATCGCACGTACGAAAATATTTCTTCTGTGAACCATCTCCGCCCAGGAGGGTAGCGACCATGGCTCGTCATAATTTCCCGTCCATTGTCGCTCTTAACAATTTTCTTCTTTTTGTTATCTCTCCTAGATCTTGTATCGCTATCAAAATCGTTAAGGGGATGGGCGTTTTATCACCCCTACCCCACTGGATGTGCATATGCATTGTAGTACTGGGTGGATATGCATTGTAGTGAAGAGGATATCAACACGGAACGACAAATCGGGGTGCCGATTTCGAATTCCAGTTGAATTCCTTGCATTCATTTACGCACAAATACCCTTGGGAAAGGTATTAATCTGTAGCTTCCCTCCAGTTATGGGTTCAATAACAGGACAAATTGGGTTTTATAGCCTTGCTTGGCAACCAGTTTATCGCAGAAAGCAATGACAACCTACTGCAGGATTATCTTCTGCCCAGTCAGTCATGTTTCGTTCCAGACATGATCGCCCAAAGCGTGTATCACGTATGACACTTAACTGACTGACCCCTTTAGCCCTCAAACTCTTCTGTGAGTAGTAAATCTTTCTTATAAAATACTTACAATATATTTTTAAAAAAGAATTAAAATAACAGCAGTACATTTTTAAAGAAATATATTACCAGCATTACGTTTGACTCTCGACAAAAAACCCTCTTACAAAAATATATCAATGAAAACTTATCTATAAAGTGATTTTTTACAAAGAATACATATTCTATTCATTGTAACCTCTCCTAAAAATCTCGTCGGCATTAAATAACATATTCAATAATATATGCCTTACAACAATAAACCAGAATAAACAAAAACTCATGATACAAAAATGACAGACTGATTAGAAGATAAAAAAATTCACTGTGGAAAAAATGAATTGCATGTGATCTGATCTCATAATTCACTACAGTGAAACTCATATCGGTCTGATATGAAATATCATTGATCACCGAAAAAGCACTATAAACACAACACGCTATACGAATTAATAGAAAAAATAGAGATCTACAAAAAAGTGGGCTGATTTCAACTTCATAGTATATTAAAGCCTTCAGTACAGAAAGGAAACAGTTATTTATTTTTTACTCATTATTAAATTTTTCAATGCAACTTCTCTATACACGGGGTTGACTCTCATTACAAGATAAAGAAATATATGTATCTAGTGTATTTGGTCAGCAATCTCTTCTTTATAAATGTTTCCTTAAAAACAGCGCACATGATATTGCGGATGAGTGTTTTAATGCAATTTTTTTCTTGTTTCTGAATGTTACAATCTTACCTTTCTTTGATTGCCCCGAGAAAACCTTTCGAACAAAACTTTTACAAAAAAAATTTGCTGCCCAAATACACAATTATTAGGGTAAATGACCCTTTTTCAGTCGTTTCTATTGAAACTAACTAATATATATATATATATATATATATATATATATATATATATATATATATTGAAATAAAAACTGAACACATGATTAAACTGTTAAAAACAGAATTAATTTTGGAAATGTAAAACAATAAAATTATTATACGACCTACTTTTCTACCATGGTAGAAAACTAGGTCGCGTAATAACTCGTGTACAAATTAAGAATATATATATATATATATATATATATATATATATATATATATATATAGAATAAGTGAAAAAATGCGTAGAATCCTAAGTTTTACTATGGCACCATCTTCAAGCGATCATTTTTGGGATTAATAAAACATAAAATACGAAAATTGGAAAACTCTGTCTCGCTAAAATGTTAAATTAATTATATTACAACAATTTTTTAGATAAATATACTTTAAGGAACAGTAAATTTCTTTTGTCTTTTTTCACATTATGGTGGGTGTGTATATATATATATATATATATATATATATATATATATATATGTGTGTGACTGTGTGTGTGTGTGAGTGTGTTGTTCTGTCGTTCTGCGAAAAAAACGTCAAGATGAAAATGTATTTTTTTCAATTTGAATTAATTTACCTTACGCAAGATCGAGAAAACTAATAAGATGGAAAGTGGAGCGAAGCTGTTCTTATTGTGTAAGAAAGAAAAAAAACCGTTATTTCAACAGAAACGACAATGAATGTTCTGTAATCAGAATGACAAGATGACGAACGAAGTTGCATTTAAACTTTTGAAGAACCTCCTTGGCAAAACAAGCACGAAATAGGAAGAGAGTTCCATAGTCTGGAGGGGTTAGAGAAGAAAACTTCAGAAGAGAATTGACGGATATAATTAACTATTTCAAGCGTTAAATGATGAGAACTACTTGAAAATCTAGTAGCACATTGAAAATGATGCAGCTGAGGAACGAAGGAAAAATATCAGACCGGAAAAATATCATGAAAGTCAGAGATAAGTTACACTACGGTGGTGGAGATGTGACAGAAAACGTGATGACATTTAATCAAAGATCTAGGAATAAATATGCAAATCACTGAAAATGGTACATTTCAAACGTCCAAAAATGCTTCTGGTGAGAGAAAACGTCTACACGAAGAACCCGCTTTCCGAATACACACACACACACACACACACACACACATATATATATATATATATCTATATCTATATATATATATATGTGTGTGTGTGTGTGTGTTATGTCTTGAAGACTGTCACAATGCGTTGAATGAAATAAAGGATGGTCGGGAGGTGTATGTAAAGGCCTGTTTATTATGAAATTTCGAGATTATCATCTCATCATCAGAATGGCAGAGCAAACCTCAGAATGACCGTGCTTTTAGCTGTCCATCTATGAATGGCTGGCTTTCTCCACTGCTGCTGTACGTGTGTGCGTGTATGTACGTGTGCGTGTGTGTGTGTGTGCGAGTGTGTATCTATGTGTGTTCTAGTTGTTTTTTTTTATGGTCTAATGGTGTGTGTTTGTGTGTGTGTGTGAGTGAGTGTGCACGTGTGTGTATTCAAAACACAAACACAAACGGTATCCAAGATACAATACCCACAAAACAATCGCTGGTCACGGACTTATCTAAATCCCGCTCATACGAGGAACTCGGATTACTAAGTCTCGGGCCAAAGTTTATACTGACGCAGCAGCTGAACGACAAAACAATGCTGGATGTTGAAACTAACTTCTGCCGCACAGCATACCAACTGAAGTGGCTATCGGTTATTAACAGTACAAGCAACACCCCGACACCAACCGCGAATACACCCAAACAATTCCCCACCTACACCCTAGACAACCCACTCCACCCACCCCCACACAACCACGGGCTTAACCTTAAACTCTCCAGGCTTAAACATACCATTTTCACGATCCTCAAAGACAATATTGGTAAAATCCCACACAACCTCACCAGAGCACAACGCCACACCCTAGACACCCTGAGAGAGAAGGACCTCATTTACCTCCCATCAGATAAAGGTAAGGAATTCCGTGCTATACCCCGAGACACATATAGCACTCTAGCACTTGAACACCTCAGTAACACACAACTCTATGCGGTAGCCACAGACATAACCCCATCCCTAATAGAACACCGCATTAACACCATATGTCATGAGATATGCAATTCACGGAAAATCCCTAGCAAGCACAGGCTAAATTTCACCAGCAAGAACATTAACCTCCCTAAATTCTTCCACCTAATCAAAACACACAAAAATAACACGACAAGACAAATTAGACCCATTGTCACTAGCATAGAAGGCTCCACATACAAAATAGCATGGCTACTATTACAAATCCTTAAACCCATACTCTCCACATTCCCCGGACAAAGTTCCTATGAAGTCACAGACTACACGGTACTCACCAAAACAAGCTGCAACATAACCGATATGCATTTGACGTCGTCTCACTTTTTACGTCAGTACCGGCCCACCCAGCGGTAGACTTATTATTAACAGAATACATCAACACCTCAAGTATACACTGCTACTACTTCACCCCAAACGACATATGCTTGCTCCTGAGAACTATAATAGACAACACCTACTTCACGTTCCAAGGACGCACCTACAAACAGACCACCGGCTTTCCGATGGGGTCCAGCCTATGGGGACTACTTGCCGTCGTATATATGAACCAACTGGAGCGTCGCGCACTCAGCACCTGCCATTCATACGCCTTCTTTACGAGATATATTGATGATATACTCATCCTTAATTCTTCACGCGACTAGGCAAGCAGAATGGCAGCGGCGTTCAACAGAATGGACGGTAAAATTAATTTAACGATTGTGCACTCCGATGCCAGTGGATGCCTATCACTGCTGGACTTCAAGCTTAAAATATCGGTTAGAGGTGATGTCCACACCGATTTCTACAAAAAGCCTGCCAGCAGGGATATGTTAGTCCACTACCGATCAGCCCTCCCTCTCAGCGCTAAGACCAGCTACATTAATAACACTTTAACACCCACAATGCATTCTTCAAGAAAACACTAGTGACTAACGGTTACACACAATCCTTTGTGGATCGCCTAGAACGGAAGGGTAGTAGGGGCTCAAGGCGCCACACCTTATCTAACACCTGCTTCCTGAGATTACCACACTTCAGATATTATATAACATCTAAAATACGTCGAGCTATCCGCAGAGAGGGATTAGATATACAGCTAGCACACTACGGCCCCACTCTTCGAAGATACCTCAACCCCAACCACAAAACAAGCCAAAAACACCACATGCACACTAACCAACTGCCCTATTGCAGATACCGGTATATGCCACCAGGTATACGTTTTATACCGCATACAACGCGCCAAATGCGATGCATTCTATGTCGCAGTACTACAACACATTAGAATAAAAGAACATCTACACACGCAAGCGTCGTCATTCCAAAAACACTTAAAAAAATGCAAAAATAAGGACAAAACCATAACCGTTAATATCTTGGCTAAGGAACGCAACATAGTTAACCTACGCATTAAAGAGTCCCTAATAATATCTAAATTACACCCGTCATTTAACAGTCGCCACGAATTAAACCTAGATTACATAACAGTATAGACAACATCAAGACGCAAACAACATGCACTTAACACGAAAACAAAGGTCAAACACACAGGCAATCACTTCTTCCTCCCTTATAACAAACCGCTAACCAGGCTAAAGCACACACGCACACACACACAAACACACACAGATAAATAAGTTAGGTAGATTTAATTACAATACTACACACAGCCTTTACACACGGCAAAAAAATAGTTACAATAACCACGCTAACACATTTTCTCCCCCCGGGCTGTAGTAGCAAAGGTGCTCATAACAAAGCACGTACCAGGACAGAACACACACACACACACACACACACACACACACACACACACACACACACACACACACACACACACACACACGTAAAAGTAGATTCACACACAACGAGCAAACACCACCAGATAAATCAGACAGATAAGACAACAGCAATGTAACTGATATTCTTTGACCCGGTCAAAGTCACATCAACTCCCAGATCCTACGAGCTGATTCCATCAGACTAATAAAAACCCCAACTTGAACACACACACACACACACACACACACACACACACACACACACACACACACACACACCATTAGACCATAAAAAACAACTGGAACACACATAGATGCACACTCGCACGCACACACACACACACGTACATACACGCACACACGTACAGCAGCAGTGGAGAAAGCCAGCCATTCATAGATGGACAGCTAAAAGCACGGTCATTCTGAGGTTTTCTCTGCCATTCTGATGATGAGATGATAGTCTCGAAATTTCATAATAAACAGGTCATACAAACACATCCCGACCATCCTTTATTTCATTCAACTCATTGTGACAGCCTTCAAGGCATAATACATACAACAATTTTACGCAATGCTTCAAGCAAATTACAAAACTTTACTATATATATATATATATATATATATATATATAATTATCCACAGACACATCTGTTTTGCTGTATCACTACTCATCAGTACGGTTAGACATCCGATTGCTTTGCTTTTAA
>JBBBDQ010000603.1:4427500-4695000 GCA_037127315.1 Ascarosepion bandense | reverse complement strand
TCTCTTTCAGATAACGAGATACCAGCACGTATTTTGTTTTAAGCAGCCGTTTAAGTGAATTATGTAAAGAAAAGACGATAAATTATTCAATCGTTAATAACGATTAAAGATTAAATTTTCGTCTAGATCTTTTGAAACTCTTATATCTAGACGCATTAAAATCATTTCATACCAGTTTGTTTTTCCATTATTAAATAGATTTCCGACTTAATTCACTCTTGTTTATAATTAATATTTGGTTTGGTTAAATATACATAAGAAATATGTCGAACATCTTTTAAAAATGTTTTCTGCTAAAATCATGTTTTAAATTCTCTGGTTTAGTCTATGATTAAATACGTGAATCAGAAACTCTACCAGGATTTATTTACAGTGGACAATATTAACACTCAAAAGAAGAATACCATCAGTTGGCGTTTCCTTAAAGAATAGCAGGTACTAAGAATAGTTGATTAAAATATTTTCCAGCAATGATCAAAAAGTTAAGCAATATTGAGTCTGCTCTTATCAATATTGGTAAGCGCTCGGCAATACCAGTAAACTTGAATATGCAAGAGTATAATAATCAATGGTTCGAGGTTGAAAATCGGCGAGACAAGTTTAAATTCCAGTTAGATTCGTTATGTTCATTTAAGCGCGAACACCATTAGTAAAAGCTTGATTCCACATCTACCTTCAGTAATTTGTTAATTATTTAGTATCCCTATAGGCATTATATATATATATATATATATATATATATATATATATATATATCGTTTGCACTACTTTCCTGTTGAGCGCTTTAGTTTTAGATTTATCATCTTGGCTTTTATTTTCTTTCTTACGAGTGCTTGACTTTTTATTCATGTACTTCTTTGTTTCTTTTTTTTACTTCCCCTTCTTTTTCTCCGAGTTCGTTCTCGTTGGGTTGTACAAGACGATTTAAATTATAGCTTAATTAATACTAGTTTCGGCAGAGTTAGTTCCGTTACTATTGGTTTTGTTATTACCATAGTTAATACTATTATTATCATTATATATATATATATATATATATATATATATACATATATCCTTTCAAATATCCTTCATTAATTACGGCCGACATGGAAGATTTAAATGATTTAATTAATTTTTAATTAATATATATATATATATTGAAATGAATTGTTTGAATATTATGTTTGATCGATACTCATATTTAAGTAGATATTCTGTTTATAATCACAAAGTATTTTATCTTTATTTCTACCGGCCTGATTATTTACGATAAGTTTTTGTTCTAAAATTGTGTGTCATTCGGCAGGACATATTTTTGTAAGAAAAATTTATCGTAAATAATCAGACCGTTAGAAATAATTGTATAATCTTGTTTGATTATAAACAGAATATCTATCTAATACGAGTATCGATAAAAAAATTATGTTCAAACAAATCATTTCAAATTGTCGGTTGTTTAAAGATCATTTCTTTAATCCTCGTAAATTTCCTTACTATATATACATATATATATATATATATATATATATATACATATATATATATATATATATATATATATATATATATATATATACAAAATATTTAGATTACGATATTAAATAACTCGTAGTAGTTGATATAACACTAAATTAACCCGGATAATTAATCATGTGTTAAACCTTTTCCTGAAGTTTTTCCATGCAAATAAACTTTACACAAGGAAGTGTTTCAACTAGAGAAAAAAAGGTTGAAATTAGTGACAACCACTTGCCAAAAGTGTACAAATTCATTTTGTATGGCATGCTTCACCGCGTATCATACAGTTAAAAATGTTGAATTCAAGAAATTGGGATTTGTCTTATTTTTTACTTCTATAATCCAAGAGTTAATATAAAATTTCTATATAATTAAATGGAAAATACAAAAACAACAATTAGAAATATTAACTTTCGTGTTATATAATAATTTGACCTGCTTCTTCATCTAGGAGTTGTGCGGCGTTTAACAACAACAATGATACTTTTTAATGACAAACTTAGAAAGTTAACTAAATTACCTCCGACACAATGACAAAAGATGAAGAAAGGACTAAATATTAAAAAGAAATAAAAGTTTACTAAAAAAAAGGTAATCATATACGGTAAGAGATACATACTATGGTTGTGAAAATTAAATTTAACTATCGGGTAGATGTAGTACCTGACGATGAAAACAATCGAAAAAGTTAAGTGAAACTTCTCTTAAAGAAACTAATTAGTACTAAACTATTTACATTATTAGGACTATTGTCCTCATCTTCGTTGCAACTTTTACGGATTTCTTCAGATGATAGGAATTTCGAACTGGCTCTTTTATTACTATCACTAAGGTATATCATTCTCATTGCTTGCCACTTCTGGTAGTCATGAGTTATCACCCTTAAAACCCGATTCTTTAAGTTATTTGTTCACCATTGCTGCAGCCTGGTATTGAACTCACAACTTTTTGAGTCAAGTCAGTGGAACTATCCAACCCCCTATACACTTACCTACTCCCTTGAGGACTAATTGCCGAGTGGATATAGCCCGGAGCGTATAACGGCCGAAATGTCTTACAATTGGCGACGAAGATGAGGACAATAGTTTTAATAATGCAAATAGTGTAAATAGTAACTCAATTAAAAATATAGACAATCTAATTAGTATATTGAAATATAGGAAAATATTAGAACGAATTTATGAAGGGATTGCTGGACTGTTATACTGATCCTCTGATATAACAATCAATGCAAGACAATAAGGGGAGATGAAGATATTTCAAGCGATATAGATGTGCTACTATATAGTGAAAATACCATAGACAAAAATGATAAGAGCAGTTTAATAGAAAGCAAGGATTACAAAGATGACAATGACAGCAGTGATTTCTGTGAAGCATAACAAGGAAAATGGCCTAGCGAATATGACACTCGCAAAACCTACTAAAGGCAAGAGAATATAGCAAAATAGTACGTAAACTAAAGAATAGGTAACAAAACAAAGACTAAAAGTAAAATTTATCAGTCATAAACGTTTAAACATTTGAAGACAATTTTTTCAGGTCCTCAAAGAACACATTACATTAACACGAGATAGAAATTTAAAGGTAAAGTGAAATTTAGTAAACAAAGATAATTCTGTTTAAATTTCAACTTCCAGATAAAATGAAAACCTTCACTTATTGACTAAATAAGTTATCACATTAAACTTTGTTTCTTTGTCAAAGAACCAGAATTGAGCCAACACTTTTTCAAAGGGCTCAAATGCTTTCAAAGTAAACAAGAGATAATTATGTTCCACATTTAAAAAGGGTTTATTGCATAAATTGGATTGGATAAAAAGACGAGAAAATATACTTTGTCTCTTTAAGAGTTGCTAAAGTTGTCCTTTTTATGAAAGAAGTTTTCAAAGACGAGAAAAAACGAAGAATGTACTTTAAAGAAAAAAATAATATATGTTTTTGAAAACCACATGTCGCTTTGTATATATGGAACATACTTTGACCTTAAATTTACAACTTTTATCGTGAAGTTATATCAGTATGCCTCTAAATTTCCATAAATATTTTCATATATATTTCAGTTTATTTGAACGATATCTTTTATGTTTTCATATTTCCTGCGTGATAAAACTCTGACACAGTATATAATAGTGAGCTTTTTTATATAGCAACAAGAAACAACGGCGTTAATGGGTAATGTTTGGTAAAACTGTAACATTTTGTTCATACTTTTGACTCCATGTCTGAAAGCTATCATTTTCAGTTTCTCGAGAACATTCGTGGTATAAATTTATAATAATAATGTTATCCGTTTAATGTTAAGGACATGTTCCGCCTTTGTTATTGTCGGTTAAATTTATAAATGGTTTCTCTTAAAAATATATTTTTAGGAAAACACTTCATCAAGTTTAGTAACAATTATTACACTTTCCAGTATTGATGAATTTTTCCCTGACAGCCCTTTGTTTGTGAGTATTGTCAAGCGTCAATGTTTTGATTAGGTCATTATGTTTTTTTATTCAGGTTCCATTTTAAGTTGTTTGAGTTAATTAAATTTCTTACGTAACGTGGATTTACTTATTTGTTTAATTTTTGTTTTAACATATGATCACGATATTCGAATAAAGATGGACTACATTAAATTTGACAGGCTTAATTTACTGATAGTTTAAATATTTCGGAACTCGGTTTGTAAGAAAGCCCTTATTCGAACATGTCGTGTGTTAATGTAATATCTTGCTTTTGAATCAATTCGCGATGATATATAAAATTAAACCTAGCACATTCAAGCCTATGTTCAATTTACGTATCTCTTATACTAAACGTTTTATAAACTACATATTTGAAGTGTTTTGTATTTATTAATTACAAATGGTGGATTTTTATGCTTGACCCCATCTAAGTGTCATCATTAATTATTCAAATACCATGTTATTGTTTCTCTTTCGGAGAGGTTTACCTTGAGACATATTTCTTGAATGACTTGGATGTGTGGTGATTAATTTTTGTTTGAAAACATTCTTCTCTCAACTATGAATACCTATGTCTCCGGCATTGCCCCGCATATTATATGTATAAGATCTCAGAGATGGGGTTTATTTAGAACGCTGTTTTCATTAGTAAATTCGTTTGTGATGTAACATGGGATGTTTAAATGATCACTTAATTTCTCTTTTATTCTTGTATTTTTGCAAATTTTGGCCTAAGAAGAGATTAAATATACCGAGGCACTTATTTCTACCTTTTCATGCTCCTGATGTAGTTAGAAATGTTTTCTTATTGAATATGTGCGATATTTTTTAAACCAGTATTTTTTTCTAAAATAGTTTTCACCCTGCACATGGCTAAAGAACAACTAGATGGTTACAGAGCACGAGGTATAGTTTATGCAGATATGTCGAGAACATAACCGTTACCCCTAAACTTAAACCGCTTCAGATTGTACTGCTCGGGGATGCATCATCTTGAGAATCATTTCCAAGAAAAGAAGCAGTTTGTAGGAAGAAATTCTTTGAATAAAACAATTCACGAATTAAATACGAAGCTAATTAGTTCTTTTGGCCAAAATCTCAGTTGGGTAAGAGCTTAGCAGGCGGCTTTAACGCATGAGCTAAGAAAACCGCTATAGATCTGGCCATATACAGTTCTGAGGTCGCCATACGACTTTCTCTCATTCTTCTGGTATTGTTTTTATGTGATACACCACTTATTAATTTATTAAAACAACGCTTATATATTTGTCCATATGTATATTTCACATTAAACATAACAAATACTAAAGACAAACAACTCAACTTTCCTTATTTAGGGAATATCTCAAGATGGTCAATTGATGAATTAAGTGCTTTGCTTGGATTCTAAACATTGACATTTTACCCTATTTTTAATTAATTCTACAAAAGGATTACATTTTCTCTCGTGAAAAAAATAATAATTTAAGTAATTATGTTAAGATACTACTCGAGATAATGTAGTGAGGTTAATCGTAGAAACATTTAAACATTTCAGCATATATAATATTTCTATTTAGTTATATGATTTTTTATGTAAAACTGACTCTTCTCTCCAGGCACCAAACTGTTTCATATGCATCAATATCAGGATAAAAATAATCAAATAATGATTTGGTACTCTTTGCAAGTTCTTTCATGCAAACAGTTTATATGTTCATCTGTTAGATGATATTAAAATTAATTATTATTGTTATTCTTATTCGATATCTTCTTACATCAGTCTTCAGCCCAGTTGATTAATTTCAAGATGCATCATCATCATTAGCATCATCATCAGTGTCGTGACAAACTTTGGTCATAGTATCGTTGCGTGCAGTTGAGTACGTGATCAGTTCCATCTCAATTTTCTGTGCTGATAGTCGGACATATGTAGCATAACTTGGGCATAAAGGGACTGTAGAGCCTGTTACTCTCCCAGTCAGATCACGTTCAATATTCTTGAAAGCTCTCCTTGGTCACGGACACTGACGTCTCCCTTAACGTCTGTCTACAAATTTCTCGTCAAGTAATGCGAGAAACTCACAGCACTGACTACATATATAGCTATACGTGTTTAGAGGTATTGTGGCATTCTATGTAACACGTACTTGAGAAAACTGGTAATCATTGCTCACAAAATCTTCCTTCCCATTGCAGCTTTTAGTACTTTTCTCTGTTTCATAATTCTACTGAAATCAGTTCTCCAGTCTATTCACAAAATCATGTGGTGGTTTCTCCGCTGTTTATTTTGTATTCTTGCCTTCAGTGTCTTTGCTCATGCAAAGTTTCCGAGTTGTCTTTCGTCATTACGTATCCTTGCAAATAGATACATAACCCATATGATTTGAAAACTTTTTTAGGGGTTTGAATTCTTCCTTGACTATCCAATAAGTATAACCTTTATCTATGATTCACAAGATTCAGTTGATCACATAAAATCTTTTAAAAAATTTAAAATTCATATTCCAAATCAATTCTCCGTTAACACTGAATCTAATGATCTAATGCTGTTTGGGCTATAAAAATTCTCTGCGTACTTACTCTTACGAAGCGTTGCTGTATTCTTCTCTTACTATTATGAGAGTAAACGAATTGATTTTGCAGTGGCTGCGTCAGTGTGAAAAGTAATCAATTAGAAGATGATACTCATATATTTGTTACGAGATTAGAGCGGCCATTGGGTAACGAAACTGGAAATTGGAATCATTAACACTATTCGATTTTACATTGAATTTATCCGTTAGACTAAATCCGCATAATTTACTGTTGTTTCTGGAAAGTTACAATCATTAAAGACACTAAACATGTATAGGAAACATCGAGTCGAGTTCAAATTTTTTTCAAGATTCACTTTCAGAAAATATGTCCGCTGTAGAATCATTAATCCATCTCTTTTACCCGAACTCAAGCTAGTAGTCGTTTTAATAATATGGTCTACTGGGGTCACTAGTCTTGGGTGGAAGTAAACATCTAGAAAAAAAGAACATTTAAAAATTTCAGAGAATGCAACAAGAAAACAACCCAAGAGATCATAGCAATTCACTGATAATAAAGAAAAGGGAATGTGAAGAAGGGCATGGACCGCCTAATCCTTAGAGGTCATTGCGTTTATTGCACTTAATATAATCGGACTATTATCTATATGTTTACGTCCATATATTATCTATATATTTACTTCTTCTGACATGCAGGCAGGAAGTAAAATATTGATTAGATGCAAAAGGATGTCCTCACTTCAGTATTCACGCAAATTACCCTAGAGTTGAACACTGCAGTTCACACACACACACACACACACACACACACACACACACGCACGCGCGCGCTCGCGCGAACGCACACATGTATATAGATGTATATATTATTGAGAGTTTTAAAATTATATTTAAACGTCTTTCAGCTATTCTCTCTATTGTTATACAATTTTCTGCAAATTCGCAAGTAATATTTGCTAATTGATTTACTAAGTACAAATCTAAAATTTTTTCAGTGTCCTCGCAAAAGCAATTGTGGTGTGGTTATTGATAGATGCCATATCTGTTCGTTCCTCGAATCTTTCCTCCTTATAATTTGTGTTTTGGTAATGGTCCCAACTTAGAGATTTATTACTTATACAAAATGACAGCCATAACATAATTCAAAAATTCTGTTCTGTAGGTTTTTGAAATCATTCATGATAGTGCAGGAGTGGTGATATACTAAGAACTGTTCAAATGATGTGGGTTTAAATATATACGATTGACATTATTGTTGTCCAGTGGACAGTGGTCTTACAATTGAACGGCTTATGTAATAAATAAGTAAATTTTATCTACTAATTTATATTTCAGACTGTATAGATTGACTGAGTATTTAGCGGTATATCAAACACTATAAGTTATTTAATGTCGAACTCTAAATATTTCGAGCACAATCTTATAGCCTCAGATACAGATAAATACATATTGTTGGCAATTTCATTATAAATATGTATTATCTGTCACTTCTTTTTTTATATAATTGTGTTTCTCGTATTTTTATTAAAAATGTATTTTATACACTGATATTGTGTTGTTTTCTGTTTGGGAATTTACAATTTGCCAATAGCTGGGAACCTAACTGGTGTGGCCACCCTGGGTTATTGCGGGTCTAAAGACAATAGTAAGTAAGAGGTGATTCTACGCTCTTCAAAACCTCTAAACTCTCGAACAGAGGACTTGCTTCGGAATGTAGATTATCGTAATATTAAGGACTAATTAAAATTAAATGGCATTAACTTCACATTTACACAAAGTGTAGTATACTATCGCTGGATCTTGACAAACAAAAAGGATCAAAAATATATAATTATAATCTTAAATTTATATTCTCCGACGGTGACGCTTGTGTTGGGTTGGAGAGCAGTCGCATAAAGTTCGCGCGAGCGTAGGAAAATTGATGAGAATCGGAAACCAGCGTAAACACTTTCAGCAAAAATTCTACACTTTATATAGTCTTATATTAACATGTAATCGCCACGATATATTTGATTTCATTGGCCATGATTTACGCCGATGCTATGCTTGTATTCTATTGGTCACGGCTTATACCAACGCATTGCAAGTACGCTATTGGTCAAGGCTTACACCCACGTATTTTTGCATTTCCGGCTGTCACTGTGTTGACTTTATCGAGGTCTAAATGCATCTGTCAATTACACCCGCCGGGTCTATCGCCATTTAAAATAATGTATTACAAATACTGTCGAGTCGTAGATATCAAACTCCCATTAAATCACTCTGTATACCAGTGAATTGCGTAAAAGTTGGAAAAAATAATAAAGACATGTCACAATGGACAATCACAAAGGTTAATCAGAAAAAGCCTTGAAAGACTCATAAATAATTACAAATTTGATAAATATTTGATTTCAGACAAATACGTATGATCATTTAGAATACTGACCAAAGTGATAGATCGTTGATGAGAAAAGCTGATATTGTAACACTAGTGAATACTATCTGAATGCCAACGGTAACAGAGTCAAAACAAAGTACATATAAAATAAAGGGAAATACAAAATGTAGGAAAATATTATATATGAAACCGAAAGAAACACAGGTTGAACGGTCAGTGAATGCGTATATTACTTTATGATAAAAAACAAATATTACCATTACAATCTTTTCTATAAAAAACTTTCGAGTAACTGAAAAAATATATTGCTTTCACTTTGGGACATTAGACGTTGGAGGCAAAACTATAAACCTAAAATACTACAGTTTACCCAAATATCAATTGTTGCTGTCTGAAATGACAATGTTGAACCAGTTTATAAGTGAATGTATCACATTTGCGTATGCATGAGAGATTAGGAACATTAGTGTTTTAGTGACTATGCAAAACGAATTAGTTTTGTTTACGCAATAAAAAATATATGCTAGTGAAATGCAATCATAGAAAACGAAAAAGGATATATATATATATTAGGATACTCTTATTCAGACACACTAACCAATGTATGCAATAAAAGTATGTGGGTTTCAATGTCATATTGTCGTAAATAGAAAACTGGATCATATGATCATAAACATTAAGAATGTTCTGAGAGGTGTTAGAACTGTTCCTAGTGATAAGAGTTGGAAAATAAATTAAAGTTTCTAGTGAACTAAGAAAACTGTGAGGCTTCATGTTAGTAGCACCACTAATCATTATAGGAACTCTTTGAAATGTTCTATTGGTTTTAACAAAACAGGATTTTAGTTTAGTTTAGTTTCTTTAAGAGCATATTAACTTTATACGGGTTCTTTAATCACAAAATATAATTTTCTTGGGAGATTTGATAATTGTTCTTTTTACTATTCAAATCTATTGGATTTTTTACTCATAAAATATTTTACTGGAATTATTTATTATTTATTATTATTATTGCTGGAATGTATTCTTGATACTATTAAAATATAATGCTGGAATTCTTTTAATATTAAAATCTATTGCTGAAAATTGTTTCACAATGAAAATGTATTGCTGAATTATTTTCCTCTTAATATCTAGTGCTAGAATTTCGGAAACAAAATAAAATAATTTGAGCGCGTACGAAATATCAGTATGGCAGTGTTTATTTGCTAAGTTTAACTAAGGGATGGGGAAAGACCGAAATTATGGGGCATTTATTGAGGGTATTGTATATCGCTGTGAATGCAAGATAGTATTCGAATTTATGAAAAAGAAATGAAGGAATATAAAGTTGGTTGTACAGAGCAATTGTCAGAATGTCATAGACTCATTTTGATAATAAAGTAGTTTTTAGCACCTCTTCTTCATGTGCCGTTTCCCGTCAGGAAGTAGGCGATGGTGGATTTCAACATGTCTCTGTTTTTTTTTCTTAGTAAAATCTGCTGTTGAATATCTTTTGTTATTAAAATTTATTGTTGATATTTTTAATACTATTAAAATCTATTGTTGGGTCATTTTAATAATAATATATTTTACTGGAATGTTTTTAGTGTTAAAAATTATTATTGCTGGAATTTATTTTTTACTATTAAAATCTATTAATGGAATTTTTTAATATTCAAATCCATTGCTGAAGTTTGTTTTATTATGAAAATCTATTACTCGATTTACTATACTATTTAAATCTATTGCGGGAATTTAATTCTTTTTACTATGAAAATCTATTGTTGATATTTTTTAATGTTAATACATACGGCAGAAATTAGTTTTGCTATTAAAATCTATCTTTGGATTTTTTCCTCTTAAAATCTAATGTTTTAATATTTTTTTATTTTATTATTAAAATGTATTGTTGAAATATGTTTTCCTATTAACATCCATTTCTAGATGATTTTTCTCTTAAAATCTATTATCGCAATATGTTTTTATTTGATTTTTAAAATCTATTGCTGGATATCGTTTATTATTAAAATCTATTGTTGTTTAATTTTTTACTATTCAAATCTATTGCTGGATGGTTTTCCACTTAAAATCCATTGCTGCAATATGTTTTTACTTTATTATTAAAATCTATTGTTAGAATTTGTTTTACTCTTAAAAACTATTGCTGGATGATTTTCTCTTAAAATCTATTGTTGAAATATTTTAAATTTTATTATTAAAATTTATTGTTGGATATCATTTATTATTTTGTTATTAAAATCTATTGTTGAAAGTTTTTGTTTTACTATGAAATTCTATTGCCGAAATAACTTTTTACTATTAAAATATATTGCTAGAAATGCTTCTTTTAAAAATGTATTTTTATAAGTTCATAGTATTTTGAATTTAGTGTGATTATTCGCTGTTTATCAGTAGCTGGGTACTGAACGGGTGTTTCCACCCAAAGAAAGAACATTGTAAACTGCAAGTGTGAGTAAGAATTGATACAAACTGGATAATTGTTTATTGGATTTAGTCAGAATATTGCTGAGAAATTAGTAGTAGTCAATGAAATTGTTGCAATTTTGCTGTCATATAGAAATGCTGGAAAATAGCGTTCTACAGTGGCTAGGAAATATTCTGTCAACATAGATTTAACTAAACATAAAAACAATATGAAATATTATTAGATCTTCATTTTCAGACATACTGTTTTGTATCAAATATAAGTACCGTCTAGAATTTGCATGCTGGTATAAATTGTTCTAGTTAAAAACTTTAAGAGACTTGTTTAGAAAATACTTTTGCTGATATTGTTTTTTTGTATAAATTTAAAAAGCATAGAACAAAATAATCGTGCTGAAAAGAATTGAAAACGGAAATAGTGGCTCTTTGTTGAGATGTAAAATTTTATTCTTTTAGTCAGATTTTTCAATAAAAAGATTTCTATTTTTATCTGATTATGATTTTCTTCTACTTTGGGTTTCAAAGTATAGCAATGTATTTATGAATGTTGCATATTTTAAATTATTCTATTTAAAACGCTGCGCCAAAACATGAATTTATTTGGCATAAAGACCCCACCCTTTTACATTTGAAGTAGCTAAATATAAGATACTCTTCTGCTTTAATTGTTTCTTTTCTCGCACATTCGTCTGTAGAAATCTTTTCCGTTTGTTTTATTCCCGGATAGTTAGAACCTCGAAAGTTTTAAATGCTGCGTCAATTGCCATCTTTTATCTCCTCGAATCCTAGCCATAACTTTTGTTCATTTGACCCCATCTGTACTTTGTTATTTTTCTCAATGCAAGCTTATTGCGCACCAGACGAATTCCTGACTTGCTTGGGTATAATGATTAAAAATATCGCCAGCTTTTCTGAATAATCAAAGCACGTAAATTACGTTAAGAATATAATTAATTAATTCTGTTTAATTTAATATCGAATAAAATAAAAAAAAGAATTTCTAAAGACTAAGCTTTGTCTTTTGGCCCCATTATCTTATTTTTATTCTTTAACATCTGTATAATGAGAACGTGGTTTCAGACTATTATACAAATACTGCTAATGCAGTTGATGCTCTATCAAACGCAGTGGGATATATTTGTACATAAAGTACTTAGAAGAAGAAAGAAGATTGGTTATCTCTAATCTTCAAGTTAACAGGGATCCTTGAAGGCAATGGAAGAGTTGCTGAGTAAAGCTGAAAGTAACTTCCCTAAAAATAAAATAAAGTAAAAAAATATTCTATGTGAATATTAAGCGTGAGAAAAATCGTATAGTAACGTGACTAATGTTTCCGAGTGATACAAGGAACATCTAGTTAAGAGAGATTTATTCAATCACGTTCTGAAAGAGCTCATGTCATATTTTAAACAGATTAGTGCTTGCAATTACATGTTGCTAAATTCCATTAAATGCTTGGGTTTTACGGAAATGGTCACATGATGTCATCACGTGATATAATTTAACGTGCGCAATGAAGGAAATAATGGATGCGATTTCGTTAATCTGCAGTGAAATCCTGATAGCTATTGCAAGAGATATGTCTGCTTGTCTCACATATATCAGTACAAGTGGATAAATATCAGAGAAATAATATCGACATTCAGGACAGACGCTAAAAACAAATTCTGTACAAAATATGAGATCGATAAAAGAAGAACATTCCCAAAACAAAATAGCTAATGAGTTCAACCATATGCCCCTTTCAGTCAGTCAATTATGTGCCATACGTGATAGATGTTTGGGCGATCAAGTCTTGAAAACAACATGTCTTACCGGGTAAAAGATTTTCCAGCACGAGGTTGTCATTATTTGTTGTGGTAAACTGTTTGCTAATCAAGGCTACAGGACACAATTTGTCTTGTTATTTAATCCATAGCTGGACAGATTCATACTTTTTTCAATGGGTATTTCCACGATTGTCAACGGAAAGAATTCAACTGGAATTTGAACTCGGCTCTTGTTCTTGTTCCGAGTCGTTATACACTGTACCATACTTCATCGAAATGCATTAATCTATGTACTGTAACTGAAACTCGACAGTAATTTCATGTCTACGCGATTGGAGAATTCGAGAGGAAAACTTGTGGTAGCTGACGTTATCTGATGGAGTCTATATGTTTTAAATTTAAAGAGTATTTTTTCTAAAACATTCACCCTGCAATAAGAAAAAAAGGTCAAATTAAATAAGTTAATATTGCCAGTACCTATATGTGGTATTTTTATTCAAGTTAAGAGAAAACATTTTAACATAACAAATACAAATTTTGTTGTTTCATTTCTGAAAAAAGCGATGGACTTGAGAGCGGAAAACCAGATCATAATTTAGATTTTCATGACTGAAGTAAAAATATTTTAAAACGTACAAATTATGGTTTTATTCTTCCGTTGTGGTTTACTTAAGAGATCATTGAAGATAAATTTTCAGACCATTATATTTTTCAATTATATACAGTGTCCCATCAGGCCGTAGCTGATTGTAAGTCCTCAAAACGTTCTCTCTTTTATAACATAAAATAACATTTTAGGCTTTATCAGTCCTAATTTTAACCTTGTTCTGCAATCCATTTACATAAATCTTTAGGTAAGTTAGTTTATGATTTATCGCCTTTTCTCTTGTCTTTTCCATAATATGCCCTTTCCTCGTTATATAACATAAATCCAATATTCAAATAATAGCAGTTTTGAAACCGACGAATAAATAACAAAAAAAAATGTGTGTTGATCTTTAAAAAAATTTAAATTCCAGCTACTGACAAACGAGACTGATTATTTAATCATCAAAACATTATCATTAAAAAGGAAAAAAACAAGAGATTGTTACTGTAGCGGTCAGTTAATTTTAATAATTAAACAAAGGCTGTATTACAGTTTAGTAATAATTTACAT
Source organism: Ascarosepion bandense (assembly GCA_037127315.1). Taxonomy (NCBI): domain Eukaryota; kingdom Metazoa; phylum Mollusca; class Cephalopoda; order Sepiida; family Sepiidae; genus Ascarosepion; species Ascarosepion bandense. The sequence goes on along the minus strand of JBBBDQ010000603.1, from coordinate 4,680,796 downwards.
AAGTGGTATAAAATAATGTCAAAATGTTGCTTCACTTAAACGTGTTTTTAAATATTTTTTCATCGTAAATATCAATGTGGCCAATGGCGTCATGTCCATTGGGTATTTCGTGATAATTAAACGGGTTCAGTAAAGTGTTTTTTAGTTGAGGTGCTGGATTGGTGTTCAGAGACTCTGCAAAAAATTTGAACGTATGGTAATCAGCAGAGAGAACAGCCATAAATGTCAATTACAGGTCGGAAACAAATAAAAAACAGGTAAAGAAATTTCAATACCTGAGAATCGTTCTGATAAAGGACGAAAACTGAGACATTCAGATCCACAGACACATTGGAATAGCCAAAAGCAAAGAAGAGTAGTGAGAGACAGAAAAATCTTAATAGAAACAAAAAATGGACTGCTTTATAATGTCTGTCTTTCTGTATAGCAATCAATATTTAATGATCTCTTCAAAGATGAAGGGGTAATCCGAGTCAGCAGAAAGATGGTTTTACAAAAGGATGCTAAGGATTCAATAGAACGAATGCATGAGCAACGACGAGGTGTTGGAGAGAATGCAAACTAGAAGAAAACTACTATAAATATCAGAAGGAGACAGGTAAAATTTCTGGGAGACGCAATGAGTAAACAGGGCCTAAAAACTCTAATAATCACAGGACAGATATAAGGAGAGAGAGAGAGAGAGAGAGAGAGAGAGAGAGAGAAAGAGTGAGAGAGAGAGAGAGTGTGTGTGTGTGTGTGTGTGTGTGTGTGTGTGTGTGTGTGTGTGTGTGTGTGTGTTTGTAGTGGAGCGCGAGACATATTTGACAGAATTGAGCAAATTGATAGTGGAGTGGGTTTTGGGATACCATTCGGAATTTTTTAAGAAAGAAAAGAGACAGGAATAAGGTGAAATTCATCATCGCCTTCGTCCTGGCGAGACACGCCACACGAAGAAGATTTCCTAAAAACTACTTTCTTATTATCATATTAAGTCTGTTACATTCTCAGTATCGGTCTATACTACTAAATGTTAATTACTTTGCATGTTTTGCATAGATTTGGTGACTATCTTGCATTCACAGCGATATAGAATGCACTCAATAACTGCCCAATAATTTCGGTTTTCCTCACATCAAAGTTACGCTTAGTAAATAACCACTCCCATATAGAAGTACTGATATTACATAAGGGTTCGGAATAATTTATTTTGCTTACGAAATGTTCCTGTTTCATAATACTTTGCTTAGTTTTTGCAAATCTTCTTCCGTGATTCCAATGTGTCTAAGGATTTCGCTTCTATATTTTTGTCCCATATATATTTTGGCAGATCATTTGTCGGTATAGAACTTTAATGACTTGGTGGGTTAAATTAAATTCCGAGTATGGGTACCACCCTATATTCAAAGGGATTTTTTAAATTAATATTCAAATTAATGACCTTAAGCTGAGTTCACCTTTTTTAATTTTGTGTCTTTTCCCATTAGGCATTTTTCTTGATATTCAAAGACATCTACTTTTTGTCCCACTTAACTGCTAGTTTAACAGAAACCAACAAATTAAATACTTAAGTATATATATAATTTTGTCATAGTGACACGAGAGAAGAAGTGAGAGGAATGTAACACAGATTTTGTCTAGAAAAATTATGTCAGGTGTGGCTGACATTCGTTTACATTTTTAGTGGATTGTGTTTCCTGCTGGCAGACATTAGAAAACAAACAATATAAATATCAACTTAAAAACAAAAAACCTATAAAAACCGTTTGGATTACGTAGAAAAGGTCGACAGAAAATAATGAAAGAAAGTTGATAGTAAAACAAGAAATGCCGACAAAACGAAGTGGAGGAGTGACAAAAAAGCGGATAAAGATTAGTAGGAAGGGAAGAAGAAAATTACAAGATAGCTAGAAAAACGGAAATGAAAAGAGGTGGAAAAAAACAAATTAAAATATTTGGAATACAAAGAAATATGCAGAATTTAAAACAAGGCATTTTTATGATCGCAAAAACAATAAAAGTATTAAAAATGTATATCATTCAAATAGAAACTTATGCGAATACATAAACATTTGGTATAGGTTGAGAAAAAATTTGATAAAGAAATAAATCAAAATAGTGCAAATAAACAAAAAAAGACAGCAACAGAATGAAACAACGAAATAAAAAATAAAAAAAAATTATATATAAATAACAAATGAAATAATGAGATTAAAAATACTAAACACAAAAAAGAAAGAAACAGAAAACCTATGAATGCAAAAGGAAACAGTACAAATAGAAAAGACAAAAATTAAGAACAAATATAAAAAGAGACAAAGCAAGAAAAGAATAGAAGAAATAAAAGAGAACAAAAGGAAATAAAGAGCAAAAGAAATTATTTAAAAATTACAATAAATAAATATATAGGGAAAGAAAAACAAAACATAAAAAGATAGACTTCGAATGCCTTTTTTTCGAATAGGCAGTAAGACACAGGAAATTATTTCTTTGCATATCCATTCCTAGTTTGAATTTACGCTGAATAAATCATATATATTGTAAGTAAATAAGTAAACATATTTATTTTGCTTGAATTCGCATAAGGCGTCTCGGAGGAGAAGGATTCGTACATTCAAAGTGTTTCAGTTATTTCTGCCGTACCCTGTGAATCGATTCGAAAAAAACTGCGTACATCTACGTAAGGTTCATGTCATGATAGACAAGTGTTCTAATTTTGGATGAAATCGGACTAAAGGATTCAAGGAGTAAGATTCGTTAGAATGGAGACACAAAAAGTACACACGAAGACATTTATATACATATAATTTTAAAACGAATTCATGGACTTAATTTAGGATCGGATATTTTTATTGCAACAAAAGTTATATTTATTTTGTACACGTGTTTGAATATACACTATTTACTTATACTGTAAATCTACGATGAGATTCCTGAGAATTCGTGTGTATTTAATAAGGAAAACGTTCTTTGGGAAATTAAAAAGAAAATCTTATCATTAATGACACAAAAATCCGAAATGGGAAACGTAGACTTGGAACGATTAAACTAGTGATGTCGTATAAAACACCTTTACACTCTCACTAACTAAAACGGTTAAATTTCATAGGAATATAATCATCCGCAGACGATCCAGTTTCACCAGTACGGTTCGACGTTCGATTGTTTCTAGCCAGGTTTGAAACCCGACCAAATGGGCGGATGTCAATGCGGTGGGGTTTCAAAGCTATGGAGGAAGGTAAATTTTAGCTTGTTATATACACAATGTAAAGCCAAGCCAGTATCTGAATGTTGAAATTCATTATTCATTGAACGTTGCATAAATAGCGGTGAGTATCTATTCTGGTTAAAGTCCACCAAATATAAATATATGAAGATGCACTCAAAACATCTGGCCAGGAGAAAATTTTACAATATAATTCTCAACATTTTAAAATATTATTCTCAACCCAACAGAAAAACAAAAAACGATGATAAAAAACGAAACATTATCTGATTCAACCCACCATTTAACTTCGAGGTAAAAAACAAAATAGAACAAATATTTTTAAACTAATTGATAAACACTTTTCAAAAAGCTCAGAACTAAACAGAATTTTCAATAGAAACGCAATGAAGCTAAATTATAGTTGTACTAGTAAGTTGAAAGCTTCATAAAAGACTAAACGCCAGAAATTTAGATAGAATTGTACAAAACAAGGTCACTGATAAAGAATGCAACTGCAGGGACAAAAATAAATGCCCACAATAAATGTGAAATACAAAAGAAGTCTTTTTCAAAGCAAAAGTACATGACATAAATGGTCAAAATAAAATATATTTGGGATCAAACAAAGACATATAATTTTCTTTCAAAATAGAAAACTAAAAAGAATTATAAAAAATTGGCTAGCCATGTGTGGAAATTAAAACTTAAATATGGAAATGACCCAAACATATCGTGGAGTATACTGAAAACAGCCAAGCATTACAACGGTGGCAAAATATGCAGACAGTGCCAGGAAGAATGTTAGCAATTATGCATTTCCTAAACAAAAATGGTCAATTGAGTAAAAGATCAGACATTATGAGTAAGTGTAACCTTACTAAAAAATACCTATTATGTTTACACAACCATGGATGAAAACGTTATAATTTCTTGTAATTTTAAATATAGCACATTCAAAGATTACCCGTCACATGAGCGTTAAAAAATCACAGTTACGTGAGCGTCCTTAAAAAAAGACAAAAAAACAAAAAAACAAAACAAAACAAAAAAAAACGTTAAACGGTAAGATCAGTTATTGCAAATCGCCTGAAGACACCACATGTTAGAAACTTAGGTCAAATAATTCGTTAACAAATGAAGAATATATATACCCACGCGTATATATATTTTTTCCTAAACATATCCTTTTAAATATGAATGTATTTCCCCTCGATGAGGCCTCATTCTTTAACCATTGATTGGGTCTTAAACTCGCCCGACATCTCAAGTTCAAATTTATACACACGATCAAACGCTAAAGATTCCGGAAAAATCACCACTTCTCAGTACCGCTTTAGTAAGTATCTGACTCTTCCTACAATCCTCTACCTTTTGAAGAGACAGATCAGGCTTTAAATGGGTAGCAGCTCTCCAGTTCCCTCTTTCCAATCTGGATAAATTTCAAAAGCGTTGCTTCGTTCTTGTAGATTACAAATTATTTTCTATCCGCAATTCTTCTATCAGAGATGGAATGTATAAGATTCTTACTGTTTTATCGCTATTTTACGGAAGTGCTGGGACGAACTACATACGTTGATTTCGTTAGGTCGTGTCCTCAAGGCAAGAACCAACTATGCTACTCCCATTTTAGCAAACCAATCTAATGGCCACTTATTGTTTTGTTGAGAATTAGTAGTTTCTTCCCATGAACAAATGGTCTGTGAAACCGACCCCTAGAGGATATTTCCGCGATCACAACAATTTTAACCTGTGCCAATAGAGGTTTAACAGTTACCTTCCCAACTTATCAGCATAAAATATTCTGTAACCATCTAATTCGAGTGGGTCCCGAGCCGTCTACAGGGTGAAAATCACTGTAAAAATTCAAAGTTTGATTAGAAAAAATTATTGTTATATCACTAACGTTGATATTTGAAAAGTCTGGGAAGCATAAGTAAAATTTAATAAAATCAGTTAGCGAAACTCTCAAGAACTTTCCGTCTGAGTAAGTTACACTCTCTTTTAATTCTTTCGAACGAAGTTGTGGTTAAATTACTATCTATGTGGCTTTAATGCATATGATAGATTGTTGTGCATAAGCTTTCTTTTTGTGTTCATAGATAGGATTTTTGAGTTTCTGCAAGTTTCACCAATATATTGTAAAGATGAGTTGTCGCAGTTTGTTGCATATAAAGCTGCTTCGAATTAAATATTGCTATAGTTATTTTTAGTTCTTATCATGTCCATTGTAGTATGGATGTGCATGCAATTACAATGATATCACACACACACACACACACACACACAAACACGCGCGCATGTATATATATATATATATATATATATAATTGGTGATGGGTGGTAACCCCAGCGGCGGCTGTCTGTTACATGCTCATGCGCAATGGTCAGGACGGATAATTGCGTATAAGTTTGAAACAGACTGTAACCGCTTGGGGTTGACTTCCATGTCCAATTTTATAATAATATATGTTCTATTACTGATATTAAGGAGCGTTCCCCTAAATAAAACATCCCATAAAAATGTGTTTTATCACTCGCACAGTCACTCAAACAATCTCACTCTCTCTTTCTCTCTGTTTCCTCCTCTCTCTCTTTTTCTCTCTCTCTTTCTCACACACACACACACACACATATATATATAAAATTTTATTAATGTGAGTGACGATAGTGCTAGCATAAAATGTAGGGTATTGGAAAGATTTTTCAGTTTTAGGAACCGAACGTGCTGTAGCGTTCGCTAGAATTGTACGTTCATCTCACGTTCGTTTCGTCTCAGTGTACAGAATCAGTCTGCCAGCAGGCTTTCTGTTGTTTACTCCTGTTCAATTAGTTCGCGTGGTTTTATAACGCTGTGATGGAACGACCCTGCTATCTATCCGATAGCTGACAAATTCGATCAACTTATCTACAAGAAATCTTGCTCGAAGCTCGGCAAATGCGATACGAAAACCCTCGAAATACTTTCATGCGATCCGTCGGCGAAAAAGCCATCATCGCTTTCACCTGATTTGAATCAGTTATTTAGTCTCACAAGAGATCTTAGTTCGAGAGCTTTCCCATTTCAGTTCGTAAATACATATCTAAAATGTGATCTAAATATATGCGCACCATCTTACTGATTAACGTGTGAAGGTTTACAAAGAAAAACAAAATCTTTAACCTAATATTCAGGGAGTTTGAGATAAATTTATTTATTATTATTAAAAACAACGCATTGTTTTGAAGAATAGGAGATTTTGGATATTAGAAGGCAAAATAACGAAGAAGATAGGGTTTGATTGTTGAAATGACACGAATCTTTTTAATCAGTGCATTCTTCATAGGACTGTCATTTACGAATTATGTAACTATTTCGAAGAAAGATTAACAGAATGCTAAACATTAAATTTGGCATTTTCACAAGCTAGCATTGAAAAAAATGTAATTTTTCAGTTAACGCTTTCACTATTTCATTGTTAGCGCATTGCAAACTGGTAGCGGGCATTAGAACCAAATAAAGTTCCTGTTGTTTTTTACATTATATTTATTAGAGTGAGGTTAGAGTAACCTCACCCAGCTTCATTCCAAGGAATAGAAATAGACTGTACATTACTGAACAATGGAATCAAAGTCTTTCAACCTACTAGTCAGAAGTTGATATCCCTGCACGTAATACGTTTTGAGTGAGAAAAGAGAGAAAAAAAAAAGAAAATTAAAAAATGAAGGCCGTAAAATTTTCACGGCTGCATATATATATATATATATATATATATTATCCTACGTCAGTAGCACAACTCGCAGTTTCATACCGTATGTAATCATCGGGTGAATATTATGAACTCATTGTTCCTGGAAACGGTAAGTTTCTAAATTTGAATTTTTGATTAGATCTGTTCTGAAGAACTTATTATCAAAACTGAAGTGGGTCACCCATAAATAGAACGGTCTAAATTTGAATTTGTAACATATGATAAAAATTCAAATCTAGAAACGGCCAATTCATGATATGCATCTGATAATGGCCTTGTGCATGAAACTCCGAGTCGTGATATATATGTAGGATAATATGTATATTTATTAATATATACATTACCGCTGTGTTATGTTACATTGAGCACTGTTCTATTAACACTATAAGATAATTTTCTATGCTTGTGCATTCGTGTGTGTGTATATATATATGTGTGTGTGTGTGTACACACCACTTTCTTCAAATTTCCAACGGTCAATACAACTGACTTGTCCCCCTATCACTAACCCCCGCCAACATCCCAAACACAACTGACAAATATAAGATAAGAGACTTTCCATTCCTATATATATCGCCTGATGTGACATCGAAGTTTCAATGTCGAAAGAAATGTACTATTTGTACTGTTTATATATATATATATATATATATATATATATATATATATATATAAATTATGTTCATGTTCTAAAATATAATTTATAATATATATATATATATATATATATATATATATATATATATATATATAAAAGTAGGATAAAGACTCAGTATATTTTACGTTACTATATGTCAGTACGGATGTGAGTAAAAGAATTGATGTGTTTTTGAAGGACTATTAATCTTCTGGGTGTTATTTAAATCCAAAACCTTTTTCGCTTCGGAAGAACCTTTTTGAGATAATAACAAATTACTCACAACCCTTTTACTAATTAACCCATTGAAATAGAAATGAATTTATAATTTCTCCAGGCTTATTGGCGTTTATGTAAATATGCCGAACACAACTGGAATTTCTACTCGTTTATCTATCCGGATATTTAATCTTACTGCACTTTGTATTCCTAAGTGGTCAGCCATGTAGGTGCACACAAGGCTCGACGTTGCATAACTTCGGTGATCCTACGAGATTTCAAAATGATCTGTCCGTAAGCCGACACCAGTGAGAAAATGAAAGTAAGTGTTAATTTAACTTAAAGCACAACATCCTCAGAACTAGATTTCACTCTCTCCCGAAAGCATATATATATATATGCATGTCCACAGAAGAAAGTTTTAGAAAGGCCTACAGGAGCAAAAAAGGAAAAACAATTACCTGAATGATGCGAAATTGACTGCTGATTACAATTTTTTAAAACTCACAGATGTTCTTGATCTATATGGCCAATTCTGTAGACATATTGAATGATTTATCTCGTTGAACTTTTTGATTCTGATCATTTTTCAGTATTTCTCTTCTTTTCAGCACCTGGGAAAATTGGTTTTCCTTAGTTTTGGTATCGCTTTCTGGAATCCATATTTACCATGATACAATATCTTGGTTTAGTCATAAACCTACCATCAATGGCTTCCGTTTTCTTAGCTCTTGGATTACTTATTTCTATATTCGCAGATCACCTAAAGCTCATGCCTTTCCTTAATCCTTCATGAAGAGGCCATTGACACCTGTTATTCTTTCTTACTCTAACAGAACTGGTGTGAAAGATATCAACATGAATTGTTGAATATTCTTGGAAATAAAAAGAAAGAATAAATTTATCATTTCCTTTCCGTGGCAGAAACAAAAGTATAGACATATCACATTGACAAACTAATTCCAGAAAGATCATTTCAGTTAAGCACTACTGACTCTGCTCTGAACCTAGATAGTTGACCGCTTGTAAATACGCGCTACTTCAAGTTTGAATGCGGAAATTATGTAAAGGATAACGATTCGGAGTTGATAATCGCACAGCCTGATTCCATTTCAAGTGCGAATCGTTATATTTACTTATCCACTAATATCCTTGCCAATGGTATGAAATCACATCGTTTCCTCCCAAACATGGGTTAATTAGTAATAAGTGTATAAATAAAGTCGTTAAAATATTTGTCAATCTAAAAATATTTTCAAGTTTGAAATCAATGAAATATATAAAGATTACGAATGCCAACTTGAAAACCTACTTAGTTCGATGGTTAATTGTGAAAAGTGAATTTTGAGGTTCTATGAAAATGGCGACTACTGATGATGAGAGTACATTGTTATTTTAGGGCTGCTTATCATTTATGAAAACTGTTTACTGTTTATAAGCTTGTGTCAAACTTAAATAAACTTATCAAATGACAAATATCCTAATAATATCGTAGTGGTTCACAATCTGGCTTCGCAGATTTCTACCGCATTATTAATATATCTTGAATGTATTCTTTACATTTCAGCATTTTTTCAAATAAAGCTTTACTGATTTAATACTAAAACAGATCACACAATGTAAATGTTAAAAAGCTAGTCTCACACACTTTTAATGCTTTAGTGCTCCATTTAATTTGGACATTGTGAAAAATTAAGCTAAGCTGCTTTTATATAAGAACTCATCATATAATAAAATGGTTAACAAGCTACTTTAGAAGACTAGCCTTATTCGTTAACACAAAGTTTGACAGATTATATTGAGTAACTCAACACATTGTAATGATTAACGAGAGGAATCTTGATCTTCCCTGGGTTCTCCGAATCTTTAACCTCGTGTTGAATCATTCTGAACTCAGTGAAGAAAGTCAAATATTCACATATGCGTTGTCGCGTATGGTGTGTGAAACAGAGAGAGCGATGATGGGAATCCCAAAGTAGATATAAACACCCAAAGGGGGTGCAGTGATTTCAGTTGTTCAGTTGTTTCTGAATCAGCTAAATATTTTGGTTTATTAACAATGTTAGGTAAGCACTTGTTTTGACATTACCGTATATCTAATACAGAGAAATATGTATTTATATGGATTTGTGAGGTCTTCTATGCATTCGGCCTAAGAGCCAAGGGGGCGATAGCTAGATAATATTTTGAAACCAATACTTTAATGGTTCCCAAGGCATATAGGTTGCATTTTAGTTACGGTGTATAAAGTTTGAAATTGAATGATTTCTAAAATAGATTCTTTTGGGAGATTTTTTTTAATGAATGCCACAAACATCATTACTGAATCGTTAACACGCTACATAAAATCTTTATATTTTATAGATAAGTGCGAGTTTGAAAAAAAAACAAAGGAAGTAAATACATTTCAGTCTGAAAAAAGTGCGACACAGAGATCAGAAGGCGAATTGGCATGGCAAAGGACGCGTTCCAGAAAATGAACAAAGTACTAACACACAGGAAAATTTCACTAGAAACAAAGAAAAGAGTGCTGGATTGCAATGTGATGTCAGTTTTTCAATACGGCAGTGAATACTGGACAATATCATGGAAAATGAGGAAAAAACTGGAAGCAGCGGAAATGTGGTTCTACAGAAGGATGCTGCAGATATCGTGGACTGAACATGCAGGCAACGATGAGGTGTTGGAAAGAATGGCAACCAAAAGGAAATTAATACTGAGCATCAGGAAGAGACAACTGAAGTTCCTGGGACACGCAATGAGGAAGGAAAGCTTGGAGAACCTGATACTGACTGGCCAGGTAGAGGGAAAGAGAGACAGAGGAAGGCAGCGGATAAGATATTTGCAGGGCCTGATCGGGTGGATGACGGAACGGGGTTCGCCAGGAGTAACAGGAACAAACATATTAAGGGCCATATAGGTAGACGTGGAGGGCCATGATCGCCTACGTCCTGAATGGACAGGGCACCTAAAAGAAGAAGAAGAAGACTTCCTACAGAAGGCAGCTGAAGAAAGTGGAAAGAAAGGGCTACAAAAAAGCTATAAGAAAATCAAATCCATTTTCATCAGCAAAAAAAGGAGCCAAAAAGCCAACTACAACTGGGGAAAGCTAATATCAAACAGATACAGAAATTTAAATAACTTGGATATATTTTAACAGAAGACCAAAATTGCAACACTGAGATCCGAAAGAGACAGGGCTTGGCCAAGGATTGTATTTCCAAAAGCTGAATAGAGTGACAGGAAAAGTTCGTTAGAAACAAAGAAAAAAGTACTGGATGCTTATGTTATATCTGTTCTTCAATATGACAGTGAATGTTGGACAACTTCATCAAAGGACAGAACTTAAAGCAACTGAAATATGGTTCTACAAAAGGATACTGTGCCGCGGATATCATGAACCAAGCATGTTAGCAATGATGTGGTTTTGAAAAGGATAGAAACGAAAAGGAAACTAATACTGAATATCAGGAAAACTCAGCTAAAGTTCCCGGGACATGTTCTGAGGAAGAAGGATTAGAGAATTCGAAACGAACGTGTAGATAGAAGAGAAAAAGGGAAACAGGAAATCAGTGTGTAACACACTTGATGGGCCTGAGCAAGTGGATTATATAGCAGGGTTTGAGTAGGGGAACTTGAGAAAGTGTGCTAAGAGCCACAAGGGATAGGGACAAATGGAAGGCCTTGATCGCATACTCCCAGAAGGGCCACGGCATTTAAGAGAAGAAGTATCATTATTTACATGATATATTTTGTGAATATAGTCTTTACCTTTCAAGTTGTATTCACAAATTTTGTTCCTTCAGAGGTCCAGCCTTCATCATGTGGTTATCGGTACTGTTAATCTACAGCGAATACCAAACTGAAGTTTACGCTTAAAGGATATATTTTCATTACCCATGTCTAGTTACTAGTTTAGTACAGCTCAGTTATTACTCTCCCTGTTTCCAATGAACCCAAATACACACAACCTGATTCGAAGATTTTAACTTGCAAGTACTATGTCACTAAGTTAATTTCATTCTAATTGTTTATTTTCCTTTTGGTTAACCGTTTTGAAACATTATGCTAACTACGCTAGTCCGAATATAAATGAAGCAGTAATTCTACCTTAATCAGTCAATTATGTGTAATGATGACGCTATAAGAAGCTATAAAATCCAGTTTGTTCTTCTATCTAAACCATAGCTGGAGGGAGAAACGACGGATTAATACATCTTCAAAATGTATTTTCACTTAGATTTGCGTTGTGGTTCAGTGGATATTGGCTCGGAACAAGAAATCGGGGAGCCGAGTTCGAATTCCAGTTAAATTCCTTGCATTCACTTCCGCGCAAATACCCTTGAGAATTGTATTAATCCCTCTCTTCCCTCCAGTTATGGGTTAAATAACAGGATAGATTGGGTTCTATAGCCTTGGCTGGCAACGTGTCTACCGCAGAATGTAATAGCCACCTACTGCGGGATAATCCTCTTTCGAGACATGATCGCTCAAGCATGTATCACGTATGGTACTTAACTGACTGACTTATTTAAACATAATTGTATGCAACAAATTCAGCTGGAATTCGAACGTAGCTCACCGATTTCTTGTTCCTAGCCGATAACCACAGCACCACAAGGTACATCTATAATTAATAATGCTTCAGAAAAAAGCTAACATATTCATATCCCAAAAGAGGTTATCTAAATTTTTAGAGCTTAAAAAATAAACAGAGGAAAAAAGAAATATTTGCTGTAAAACGAAACAGAAAGAATGAAAATATACAATGCAAATGCCACCAACAGAAGCTAAAGTTTAGATGCCGTTAAACATCTGCTTGAAAAAGAAGTATTTAGTATGTTAGCACAGACCTCTGTTATACGGTTGAAGCAATTAGATCCTTCCAAAAGCAATGCGCAAGCCCACCCACACACACACACACACACACACATGCACACACACGTGTGCGTATATATGTGTGTGTGTTGATGGTTGTGTGTGTATCAATCGTGATGCAATTTTAGTTTACAGCTGGCAACTGGTAGACGAATCAAGATCAACAAAACTCGATTCCATTTAAAAAAAAAACAGAGGCGTGTTTGTTTGTTTGTTTTGGTATCGTTTTTTTGCCTCTGTTTGTCGGCAAGACTGTTTCCAAGAACGTCATTGACGGCTTCAATAACGAAAAACAAGGTAGCGGCATAGAGCGTTATTAAAAGCTAATTAGAATATAGAAATAAAGAGGAAGAGAAAATTACATCTTTTTCTGTGTGCAATGTTTAACATAAACTACCCATCCAAAATGATACACGTTAGAATACATCTATGTTGCAAGTAGTAAAGAATAGGAACGTTAAAAGGATGGAAACTAACAGAAAAAAAGAACAGTTTTGCTAAAAGAAACTATTTTGAATTCTGGCTATCCCATTTTTATTTACCTAGCTCGTATGTTACGCCCTGTCAATTTCTATTGAATAATGGACTCTTCCGCTTTGATCGCGTGGTAAAAAGGAAGTTGTGTGACTCACGCTACATGGTGTTAAAACAATGTTTACAAAATTAGAGAAATTTTTCAAGGTATCTAATATATATATATATATATATATATATATATGTATGTGTGTGTGTGTGTGTGTGTGTGTGTGTGTGTCTGTGTCTGTGTGTGTAGCTTATTTTTAGTCAGATATGTTTCATTAATCAACATAGATATTTTGTGTATATATTTACACTGAAGCTTTCCCGTTGTCTAATAAGAATTTTAAAATGAAATTGTCTTTGCAGATTTTGTTAACGGGTGTACCTTTAAATTTCAACCTTGTTCCGGTCAAACACTTGATGCTGAAATGCTTGATTTGCAGAAATATTTCATAGGTACAACGGATAAATTTTAAAATTAAAATAAAACTTAAAGATTAATAGGTAAATTTTTAAAAATGACCATATCAAAGGAATGAAGATTATATCGCAGTTACTATAATTTGATTTTGCAATTTAACATCAAGAATCTGATTCTTATTCATCTACATATCGTTTCCTTACACAATATAGGCGATCGTAGCCTCTACATCTCCCTATCCTTTATAGATCTTAACACTCTTTCTCTTCTTACGTGCACTAAAATTGTTTGCTATCCATTTGCTCAAGCCGATCAATTATATCATGAGTTACTTTCTTATGTCTCTCATTTCTTCAATCTGTTTTGTGAGTATCAAATTCTCCAAGCCCTTTTTCCTCATTACATATCCCAGAAACTTCAGCTGTCTTATCCTGATGCTAAGTATAAATTTCCTTTTCGTTTCCATTATCTGCAAAACCTAGTAGTTGCTAAAATGCTCGGTCTGTGTTAGCATCCATCTGTAGAACCTCATTTCCATCTCTCCAAGTCTATTTTTCATCTTTGAATTCTTCCCGAATTCGCTGCCATATTGAAGGGCAGATATAACATAACAATCCACTATTAATTTTTGTATCCAACGAAATTATCTTGTCTCTCAATACTCTGCATCGCTTTTGGAATGCATCTTTGGTCATGCCAATACGTATTCGGATCTGAGTTTGGCACTTTCTTCTTTTCTTAGAAAACTTACCGTTTATTGAAATGGAAATTTTCAGTATAATAATAAGTGGTCAAAATATGTCTACATTATTCAATGAAACAAACACAGGCGTATGCAGGTAATACCCTGATTGAGCACTCTGGAAGAACGGTAGACCTTGAAAAAATAGAAGCTACTCTAGCATCTACACATCATTCATGAATTAGAGCACTCTGGCTATTGGCGTATGATACATCATACGCTAAAATGTCTGCCTCCTTCTACCGAGCGCCATTAGCTCAGAGGTAGAATCGCCGACTGATGCCAATTCGGATGGATTTCAAACCTGGGTAAAAGCAATCGGATGTCTAACTGTAGTGCTGAGCTGTGACATAGCGAAACAGATCTGTCTGCGGATGACTCTGTATAAATATTTTTATTTGATATTATTAAAAAAATATAATATTAAATAAATAAAAATTCAAATCTGTCGGTTAATGCCAGTTTCGTAGATATCCGTTAAATTCCGTAATGTTGTCTTTGGTTAAGTTTGTTAACATTCGGATACAATTTGAGCAGATATTAATCGTTTGATGAAAATCAGGAGTAGACATATATAAAGCTAACCATAAAGCGCGTCGTCTGCCTAAACTATCGTGGAGCAGTTGCTAAAGACAGTATTTCTCCTGTGTGGTAGTTTGTAGGTTCGAGTTTAGGCGGAAGATAGATTTCTTAAACGATTAAGGCCAGTGGAAATAATAGTTTACATTTTAACTCTCTATCTATCTATCTATCTATCTATCTATCTATCTATCTATATATATATATATATATATATGTATATATATATATATATAAATATATAAGATGCTTCAAATAATGTGGAAGAGACCCATGTTATTAAAAAAATAGGTCATGTGAATTACTGTCTACCTAATATATGTATGTATGTATTTATGTGTGTGTGTGTATATATATATATATATATATATATATATAGATAAATAGATAGATAAAGAAAGAAAGTGCTTGTATGTGTTAGCCATAACAGGAGGTGTGTCTTCTCGACTAATTTTTAATTACCTGATTGTCTTTTGTAATGTACAAGCAATACGTTGTGTGTCAGATCAAACAAATATATGTTTCGAAATCAGAAGGTTTCTTTAAATAATAAATATAAAATGATTTTAAGCGAAATCTGTCTACGTTATATTCTGTGCAGATGTCTAGAAAATGTCTAGATAATTCATTGCTTTAAAAATAATAGACGCAATTCATTTTTGGATTGTTACGAGTTTGTAAAATAATTTCCATTTGTGTATAGATTTAGTTATAGATGGTTTTGGTGGGTTATGGTTAGGGTCGTATGAGATATTTTCTCAAACAGGAAATAGGATCGAACGTCCAATCAATATTTTACTATAGACAAAAAAACATTTTGTTTCCGGAATAAAAGAAATAGGTATAGTATAAAAAGAGGTAAATATAACTGTAAGACTGGCCTTTGCCTGTGTGGATGCAGGTTTAATTTCTGCCGGAGGGTTCATAGATTTCTTTACTTATATTTGATAGATTGATAGAAGATAATAAATTAATATACTTATTAATGAACAAATGGGGCGGTTATTCACATATTAGTATCTCCTAAAACAATTTTAACGTGAGAAAACCTGTCGGATTAATAGATAAATATTCAATACATTTTTAGAAATTTCTCTCCGTTTGTATACAAAAAATGAGCAGATATGGATTTTCCAGGTTATTAAGATAAAGATTTCACTCACAGAAACTATTCAGCCACTTTTAATCAGCAAAACTTCTTCGGGGCCGAGTCGGAGAAGGCATGTTGAATTTAACGACGATTACTTTTACGGAGTGGTTGCTGATTTGAACCCCACTGTAAAGTAAGTTTTTAAAAATAAAATTTCTTACAATATGTTTGAACTATATTGTAAAAATACCGACATACATTTTCTCAGTTGGAGTGTCGTTCCTTTATTCAAATGTGTATTAGTAACCTGGATGTGCGTTGTGGTACAGTGGATATCGGCTCGGAACGAGAAACCGGGGAGCCGAGTTCGAATTCCAGTTGAAACCATTGTATTCACTTACGCGCAAATACCCTTGGGAAAGGTATTAATCCGTCTCTTCCTTCCAGTTATGGGTTAAATAACAGGACAGATTGGGTTCTATAGCCTTCGTCGTCTACCGCAGAAAGCAATGGCAGCCTACTGCGGGATAATCTTCTGCCCAGTTAGTCATGTCTCTTTCGAGACATGATCGCCCAAGCGTGTATCACGTATGGCACTTAACTGACTGACTGATTAGTAACCTTCTTTCCGTAATATTGGTAATAGTTACACTTATTATTATTATTTCAGGATTTTGGTTGTTTTAAATGATTCTTACAATAATTTTTACCCTGTACAGGGCACTTGAGGTAGAGAAACAATTTATAGGTATAGCTAAGGCAGATAACCATTGAACCTTTGATTTAAACAAGCCAAGATTGTAGTGAATCCACAAAGCAGCGTTTCGTAGAAATAAACCACAACTTGCATCTTAATAATGAAACATGAAGTGGACAAAATAAAGGCCTTAGTTCCCTAGAATGTGCGTGGCATAACGAGTCTTAAACGTGTTACCATTTGCATAATATACACAAATGTTAATAGTTGAATATTCATAAAAATATTACAAGATTTGATATTTTTGTATCACTAAATATATGCATATATGTCTGTGTGATGACGCTACCATGTACACAGGTGTACTTGTAATTCAGAAAGTTACATAGAAAAAGACAAAATGCCAAAAGTTTCAACGATAATGTGCAGCAAGATATCGTTAATCATGAATGTGACTGGCGATAAAAGGCAAATCTTCACTTGATGGAATTTGTAAAATTGAAGGCGTTATTTACGAAATAGAACATAAAGTTCTAAATGAAAAGAGGAAAATATACTTCGAGTGTACTGAAAGCAATTTAATAAAAAACGATGGTATAACCACTAAAGATAGAAAGCCTTAGGAATTTGTACTAAGGTAGCCATTTATATGTGAAACTTAAAAGAAAATATGACCAAAATCCTAACATCAGCTGAACTATATATAAAAAAGATCAGGCGATTGCAGCGGTGGTGATGTCTGCAGATTGTGCCAAGAGGAAAAGTTGGGTGTAGTATAATTTCCAGAACGAGAAATGTTACTAAACTAAATGTCCGAAGTAATGTCCGGCTGTATATGTATTACATAATAGATATTGGGTTAGCACAACCTTGGATGAAAATATGTACAACGCTTTTTCGCTAGTCTTGACTAACTCTACTCTTAATGTAAACTTCATGGTATGCATTTTAAAATTCCTTTTGTGCGTTGAAAATAAAGCGTTAAGAAATCAGTCAATCTATAACGCAGAGACGATACGGAATTTTGAAACCATGTAGCGTGATCCGCTGATCGTCCCAATTTTAATATTTAAAAGATTTACATGTTAGTCATCATTTTTTATTTAAATGTGTATTAGGCACTTTTAGATACAACTGTTTAAAAGTCTCATTTGGCTCAGACCAATAACTGTTCATATATATATATATATATATATATATATATATATATACATATATATATAAACATATATATATATATATACATATATATATATAAACATATATATATATATAAGTTATATATATATATATATATAAATATATATATATATATATATATATATATATATATATATATATATATATATATATATATATACAGTTATATATATTGTTTTCCATCGTTGATGATGAAACGAGAGTTTTCTTGCTGAAATAGCTATTCAACGAAATGTAATGTTGGAAATTTTATATAATATATATATATATATATATATATATATATATATATATATATATATGAAAACGTTTTTATACGTACAAAAATTAATTAAAGAGATGAAAGTGTGTAGCTTAATGTAACACATTATAAAACAGTAAAAAATATCCAAGCAACCGGTTTAGCTTCTGCTCATTCGGCCTCTACGGGAGATTTAAGCTAAAATTAAAATACAGAAGTGTGTAATGAAAAATGAGGAGGATTAAAATATGAATACAAAGAGTTAGAGGCTAATAATATCGGGCCACAACAATTCACGCTGTTTGGACAAGGAAGGTTTGTGAGACCCGATATATAAAGCATCTACACCTTGAGATGGAACAGTGTGACTGGAACACAACAGTCAACCAATTCACACTAAAATCCGCAGCACACTTTCTGTTATTTAAAAGGTGCTCGCAAATGACGGGCCGTAGGTATTTGGGACGAGTCCATTCCATGGTAAGGTGTGGTTCCTAATTTTTATGAGGACATACTGTGTTATTCTCATGTCCAAATGCTGGGTAGTTCTTTCTATGTAGTCGGCTACATAGTGGAATTAATAATGGAATTACATAATTCTACATTAATTATTACATAATGGAATTAATTTGGTGGGAAGCGAGAGCATCCTCACGTCAAGAACATAACATGGGCTGGGTTTGAAAAACTATACTTACATCAGCCCAGAAAAAAAAATCAGATGAAATCTGCCTAGCCATGCTTTCACACTTTGATCCTATCCAGGGAAGTCTTAGATAAACGGGGCACTTTTTAACTGTAATGACCTTATCCATTCTGAATTCCGAAATCTTGTTACGGATAACCGAATGAACATTGTCAGCGGGATACCCTAAACTGCATAAGGTTTCCTTAACAAAACCAATTTCACCATCTAAGAAAGACTCAGAACATATCATTAATGCCCTATGAACTAGGGATCTAATAATGTTTATCTTTCATTTTTTTGGGACAGAAGGAATGTCAACGTGTATATAAAGCGGCAAATGTTAGTTCCCTATGAAGAGAGAAAAGTTGTACGTGTCCGATGTACTAGGATATCTAAAAAAACTAGTTGAGAATTTGATTATTTCTCAGCAGTAAACATCAGTGCTTGATGAATATAATTAAGAAAAGAGAGAAACTTATCTGCTTCAACTTCATTATTGAATAAACTAAAAGTGTTGTCTACATACCGACAATACAGTTGAGGGCAAAATGAACTACTACGTATTCTCTCCTCGTGAAAGCCCACAAAAATATTAGCAAATGCTCGACCCAAAGAAGAGCCCATAGCAACCCCGTCAGTCTGTCGGTACATAGTATTATTGAAGATAAATTCAACAGATGACGTGGGAATTTCATCAACTCCACTCAGAAATGCTAGGTGCAGACATAGAACTACGATAAAGCAAATCTCAGCAAACATCAATTGTCTCCAAAAGATTACTTTAGTACCATATGAAACTTTTTCTTCATAACATTTATTGCGATAGAAGATGAATATTGACTTCATATGTGAATTCTTAAAGATTGTAGCTGTCGGGAAAGGAAGTAAACGGAAGAGAATTCCACAGGCGATAAGTGCGAGAGAAGAAGCTGTTAAAGTAGGATTTGCGTTTACAATTTATTAGTTTTACAGTAAAAGGGTGGGACCTACTTGCTAATCTTGTGGCTCGAGCAAATTCATGTATGGAGAGTACCAGTTAGCTAAATTCATCGGACCAGACGCCATGGAAAGTATTTGTAGAAGAGACACAGGGAAACTTCGTTGCGCCGGTGAGAAAGCGACTGTATCCGAGCTTTAAAGTCGGGATTCGTACACATTACATTACAATTTAACACATCCTGACAGTCACAGAGTATTCAAACCACTTCCTCTGACTTTGACAGTTAAAATCTTATATATTTACTTTTTGGTTACAAATACAAAAAAGCGAATTCCGTCTTCGTTATAACAACCATAAAAATACATAAAAGAAAACAATTTCGCTGTCGCTGCATACTTCGACCAACTGACAATATCACTGATGGCCACAGTTGCATGCATTTAGTGTCTTCATTTAAAAACCGAAATGAACGACGTAGATCGGAGTGAAAAATTATTTTCAAAATACAATCAAATATTAAAGGATTAGACACCAATTTGTGTTTACTCAGGAAATATATTTTCTACAGAGAGCGCTCTAATAAACAACAGCAACGATCCTCGGAAAAGCGAGCCCCACTTCTTTGTTTATTATTGTATCGCTGAAAAAGAAAATAAGCGTGTCCCAAAACTATGACTTTATATATTCTCCGGCTTTATATAGTCTATGGCTATATCATGTTGAATACACCGGTTTCTGTCCGATCACCAAAGTTAAGCAACATGGAATGGTCCACCGGTCCTCCAGGTTTGGGGATTGGGTGCATGGCTATTGTTACAGAAACAGCAACGAAAAGTTGCTGCCCTATACACCATCTGCGTATGATGGATAAATGACGATGAAATCTATGACTCTAAAGAATTTCTTTTCGTGGTTCAAGTTAGTTAAAAGGCTAATATGTAATGAATATCATAAGTCATATTGTCTATGTTATCTTTTCGTTGTCTTTTTATTCCTCAGCTTTCATTAACCGGCCAATTAAAAATCTATCTATCTATCTATCTATCTATCTATCTATCTCTCTCTCTCTCTCTCTCTATATATATATATATATATATATATATATATATATATATATATATATATATATGTTTAACAGTGAATAAGATAATGCCATAAGATTTAAAGGGAAAAAAGCGAGTAACCTTCTTCATAATTTTGCATAGATGGATGACATAAATGGATATTGGTGGGAAAGTGAAAAGAAAATAAATCTAATGAGAACTGTTATGGATAAGAAATTGTGGAGAGCTAAGATTGATCAAGTTCATTTCATTACCGATCACTTCCTTTTTTATATTTTTCATGATGGCTCAAGCCTTTTTCGATGTTCTGTGTCTCTTAGACATAGAAATGATACACAGAAAATTAGTGGAAGGTGAAAATTGTTGCTTCCCAGATGTGATATAAAATTGCCATGAATTGAAAAGAATGGTTAACATCGGAGAAAGAAGAAAATAAGACAGATAAATCCCAATATAAAGTGTGCTAATATACCAATCAAGTAATAGAACTTTCTGTTTACATTTTGAATACGCAGGAAATGATGATTCGATTCTGTGGTTGTAGCACACTGCATCCTCTGAAGTTTCAATAGCTCAGATCTAGTAAAAATATTCCATTTTTCATCTCATCTGTCTCCTGTATTAATAATGGTAGTACTAATCGTTTTCTTATTCAGTATCCATTGACTCAGTATCTAGTGTTACCTTCAGTTTAAATTTATACAATCTTTCTGTTGAAATAGAGTTTGTCAAGTTCAGTAACTGTTATTGCTCTTTTAGCATTGATGAGGTTTTTCCTTTCTTACCTTTTTCTTTAATCATTTCACCCCGAGCAAGGCGGAAATGCCACTGATGTACAGGGGGCTACATAACTGTAAAAAGATTAATTAGAAAGGAGTGAGGAGTACAGACTAGTTAGAAAGGTGCAATAGAAGGCTGAGAAAGCATGTGCGATGACAGATACATAGCTGGAGAGAAATGGAAGGTTATACGGGGATGGAGAGAGAGCTAGAGTCCAGTGGTTAGTAGATGAGTATTGACTTTTTGCTAAAAGTTGTGTGGAAAGCCAACATCTTGATTATGTCAGAATTTTCTCTATACAATCAAATTTAGTTGTCGTTCAACATCCTCACGGGATGTGATTTCTGTTATTTCTTAAATATCATTGGGCTATTGTTACGCCATTTCACAAATTTCAAAGAAGGTTTTTTTCTACTAAGAACTAATGACGGCACTCACTAAGTAACATTTTAACTATTATCCGAGAAATTGGCTAAATGCAGTTAAGAGTTTAGCATATTCTGAACGAGCGTAATGCCTGATATAGGTAAGAAAGTATCGATCTGATGTGTTTATTTATGCTCCTGGTTTTAGGTTAATATTTTCGTTAGTATCAATTTGTGAAGTTAGATCAAAGTATCACAAAACAGTTGTAGGTGTAGACTTTGTGCAAATTAAGTGAAACAATTACTTTAGTTTACTTTCTTTCACTAAACGGTCTGTTTTAAACCCACTAGGGTGATACGGTTCAATTTCTATTTTTTCCTCAGATTATATCATTTGCAGTGGTTTGCTGCAATATGAATCTGTTTTCATGGTGCAAGATGAAATTTGTATGGCCTTGAAAAATACAAGCGATATTGTCTCGAGAGATGATTAGTTGTCCTACGGCCATTGACTGCGATGGACATTACTCCACAGAAGAGAACAAAAATTCGGTACGAACACACTGGTAAGCATCACAGAGGGAATTTTTTGTGGATTGAACTACCGCATGAAAATATTTTGATCTATAAAATCTTAAAATATTAATATAAAAAAATTCATATTTTATTTAAACTCATAAACTTCTCTCTTCACCAAATTATACTTCATTCAGTACACATGCCTCATACACAGTTACAGTTTTAACATTAAAACATAAAAAAGAGTGGTACTCAAAACTTGATTCTGTGAACTCTATTATAATCAATATTATGGCTCACAGAAAACTTATGCCAGGAACATCCAGCTATATTTCAGAGATTATTTATTTACTAGCTCACCAAATTTAGATTCTATTAAGCTTGGGATTGTTTTAGCTCTTGCATCATTCACTTAAGTGCCACACATGACACACGCTTGGGCGTTCTTATCTCGAAAGTGACATGACTGACTGAGCAGAAGATTTTCTCGCAATAGATTGATGTAATTTTCTGAGGTAGAATCGTTGCCAACTAAAGCTATAGTACCCAATCTGTCCTGTTATTTGACCAACAGGTGGCGGGAAGAGACAAATTAATACATTTCTAAGGGTATTTGCACTTAAGTGAATCGAACGAACTCAACTGGAATCTGAACTCGGCCCTCTGCTTTCTCGTTCCGAATTGATATCCACTGCACCACAAAGCACTATTACATCAGTCAGTTAAGTGCCATACGTGATACACGCTTAGGCGATCATGTCATGAAAGAGACATGACTGACTGGGCAGAAGGTTATCCCGCAGTAGATTACCATTGCTTTCTGCGGTGGACTGGTTGCCGACCAAGGCTATAGAACCCAATCTGTCCTGCTATGTAACCCATAACTAGAAGGAAGAGACGGATTAATACCTTTCCCAAGGGTATTTGCGCGTAAGTGAATACAATGTATTCAACTGGAATTCGAACTCGGCTCCTCGATTTCTCGTTCCGAGCCGATATCTACTGTACTACAAAGCACATCCTAGTCCATACATTACCAAAAACAAAAAGTTGAATTTTAGAAGCCCTCTAATTTTGGATAGACAGAATATTACCAACAGACAATATACCCACTGCCTCATTTTTAAAGCATCATTATGTAGCCATAAGTATTTTATATGACTTGTTGCTACAAAGTTCCTTTTTTTTTGCATTTCATATTAACCAGTAACTAGTTTGACATTTATACACCTTTAGGCCATTTTCCAAATTCTGTTATACGGAATAGAGTGCTTAGTTTGTATATCTTTAATGATGTCATTGTAAATGATATTATTAATGCTTGCTTAATTAAGCAGTCAATGTTACATATTAAATGAGTTTTGCGCGAATTTATGTATAACACATCACTTCGATCTATGAATCTACAAATTACATCGACCTTTGCACAAGCGAATATTTACATTCGTATTACATTGATTAATTTTCCGATATCGAGAGAATCTGTCATTTCACAATATCTGTGACGATTGCAATAAAGGGATATTATAAGGAATTAAAAGTAAATATAAAGACGCAGGCAGATGCGGTGTAAGGGTCACCGAATCACTGAGATTCTGTCTCAGTGAATTTTTATTATACTTATCTCGGCAGTATTCATAATACGTAGCCCCAGGAATATAAGATACGATCCCACTTTTATACGCTTTAATTTTCATGCAAAACACATAATATATATATATATATATATATATATATATATATATATATATATATTACATAAAAAATCCATACTTTTTAAAAACTCAATTAAGGACAATATAAAATTTGTTCACTGCGTTCATTTATGCGCAAATAAACTTGGGAAAAGTATGAATACGTCTCTTGTCCCTCCTGCTATGGGTTAAATAACAAAATAGATAGGGTTTATAGCCCTGGTTAGCAAAATAATGGAAACCTACTGCGGAAAATCTGCCCAGTGAATAATGGCTCATTCGAGACCCGAATACACAAGCGTGTTTCATGTATGACCTTTAACTGAGTATATACAATAATAGATTTAAAATAATGAAAATACGTACAATATATCTAAATACATATTAGAGACATATCAAAATAGAGAATTCCATCCTAATGTTTTAAGATCATTTTTAAGATTTTGAATAACTATAACATATTCAACATTATGTATTATAAAAATTGATTTGATGTAGTGGTTTTTCAAAACATAAAATGAGCCACAACATTCACGGATTTGAACCAAAAAATGATCTAGAATGATATCAAAATCAGTCAAATATTTCATCATTTTAATAGTTAATTGTACTTGATTTAATTCGTAACTTATATACATATAGGTAGAAAGAAGCAATTCTTGATAAGTTTTGGTCGGGGGTTCGGGAATTTTACGCACACGCCCAGCATGCTAGTTATAAACAGGATGTATTTTTGTCTCAAAAACATTCTGTACATAGCATAATGAACAAGCTAACCTGAATATAGCCACTATAAATTTTCGTCACTCTATGTATTGTATAAATAACAATGAAAATCATGCTTAAAAAGTGATTAAATTAGGAATATTCTCGTACAAAAAATATCTTCTAATGTTAAATAAAACCAACGTCTACATCTCAAGAAACTGCACTGTATATATTAGTGGTTTTAACTTCAGTATTCGAAATTTTATAACCTAGTAACTTTTCTGCTATTTTAGGTTCAGACAGAAAAATAATTCGATACGGCTAAATGTGAAACAAGATAAAACATAAAACAAAACCTAATCCTTTTTATTACTGATAAGTCGTGTTAAATAAACATGTTTAAGCGTTGAAATGTATAATGAATTTTATGGAAGCGTTTTAAATTTCGACTGGATAGTATATTCGCCTCCTCCGCAAATTTAATGTAGTGAACGCAACATACGTAAAGCGTTCAATGGTACATAACTAACAGTTTTTCTTCTATCATCATTTGGCACGATCAATCTACTGCGTCCCTCGTGCGAATTTCTGTCGAGGAGAATTCAATTCTAGAAAATACTTTCACACACAAAATATATGTAGAAATAAATCAGTTCTATCAAGAATAAAATAAAATTTCTAAAATACTATTTATATTTCATTACAAAGAATATTCTTTGTTAATATCTCAAAGTTTATTCTGAAATGCGTTTCAAACAAGTTTTGAATGCAGATTTCGAAACGAGATGTGAGATAATTTTCATCAACATGTAAGAAAACAAATACATTTCAGTTTTTTTCCAATCACTTGCGTTTATTTTATTATATTTTGAATGATATAAATAACAAAAACCACGTCGGGTTTTTTATACACACTCTAGCACAAATATTCTGTTAACGATATTAACCCATCTATTCTCTAACACCCACGCAGCTTAAATAGTAAGGTAGGATCCCAAGCCATGGTTGGCAAACAGTTTATGAGAATTTAAAACCAATCCACTTGTAACTGAACATCATTTTTTTGAAATCCTATGACTGTAAAACTAAAACACAATAACAACTGTATAGCTGATCCCTCATGAGAGTTAATATTCTGAAAAGCGATGATAATTAGACCAAACGGAGATGATTTGGCTAGTCTATCAACAATAGTAATTTCCAGGATAGTAAAAAAAAAAAAAAAGAACCGGATTTATTTATTTATTTATTTATGGCTCATCTAACTCTTGTGTGTTATTGAAAACCGAAATATTTTTTTCTGTTTTAGTATGAATAAAGATTTACTTTAAATACTATTACTACTATTCAACCAATTGTTTGAGGATGATATTAATTGATACCTTTCCCATGAGAATATGTGGATTTTATCTCTGCTCTGTGATTTCTCTTTTGTAATCTTAGTTTAGTACGGAAATAAGTCATCTAATACTTATTAATATTTTTATCATCTCAATTTACCTATTTTCAATAAAATCAGATCAATTATAGATATAATGAAAGATTTCTTGAGGAATATTTATTTTGTTGATAAACTTAGTAAATTTACAAGTATTTTGTAGTCATAACGTAGTACGGGAGTAAATCATTTTTAAACATGTTCTCATGCAGATAATTTAATATATTTTGATACAATTTGATTTAAAACTATATTTATCTGAAGAAATAAAAAAGACTTTAGGCTTAGTAAAATGTGATTAGTCTTTAATGAAAATTTTCTGTGATGAAACGAATGCATAACTAACGGTGCAGATTGTTTATTCCGTTTCTTTTCCCATTATTGAATATTGTATTTTGAAAACCATATCTCGTATTATTTTCGGTTAATCAAATAAATTCCGTTTTATTTATTTTTTATTATTTATTATCAAATCACAAACCTCATAAAATAGACGATTATTGCACACGATTTATTTTTATGTCAATTTTCAACACTGTTTATCGGTTAATATGGTTCGGCCTTTAAAAAATGCAAAAAACAAAACAAAAATGTTTTGTTTATAAACAAAATGAAGTTAATATGTCAGCCGAATAAACTTTAGTATTCTAGGTTTATGTATATTTTTTAAAGGTTTATTTTTGCTATGAATGTCTCTTTTTCTCTATTTTATATACCATTGTCAGTGTGACCAAATTTGCAGGGAATTAAAAATATGTAAATACTCTGAAAAATAACTTAATGTGGCAGATTCTTACGTAAAGAAAACAGTCAATAAAGTAATTAAGAGAAAATCGCAAATAAAATAGAATAAAAAGAAGGAAATCTAAAACAAATAAGAATTAAAGAATTAAAAAATAACAAAAAACAAAGAAGGAAGGAAAGAAAGAATCCAAATGAAAAACAAATCTTGTAGACAGAATGAGAGTGACAAAGAAAAAAGTGGGAAAAAAATTAAAGATGTGGACGGAGTACTTGTGCAACGATGAGATGGTGGAAAGAATGCAAACGAGAAAAAAACTCATACTAAATATCAAGAAGAGGCAAATGGGTTTCCTGGGATACGTAATGTTGAAGAAGGGCCAAGGAACTTAATACTCACAGGTCGGATAAAGGAAAAGTGACAGGAAAAAGCAGTTCGAGACGTATTTGTTAGGTCTAAACCAATGAATATCCGGGCAGGGATTAAAAGAGATACCAAGAGAAAAGAGACAGAGACAAGTGGAATTACTTGATAACCTACCTCATGAAAGGACACGGTACATGGAAAAGAAAAAAGTCAAAGGAAGAACAAAAACGAGAAATAAAAAAAATGAGAAGAGAAATGATGAATGAAAAAATAAAAAATAAAAAATAAACAAAAATGAACAAATAACAAAAAAAAGAAATATTGATATTTAAGTAAAAAAGAAACAAAAAAGAATATTAAATGAAAGTTAATGAATAACAATATGAAACAACAATATAATGATACAAGGAAAGATTTAAAGAAAGAGTCACATCTGAATAAATTAATTGAATTAGCAAAGACATAAAATAAAGAACGAAATAATGAAATAATAAAGTTACGAAAAAACTGTTAAAAATTATACAGTACCAATAAGACACAATACAATGTCGAACAAAAGGAAAAAAGAAAAACGAAAAAGTTTTTGAGAAAACGTTAGAAAGAATGACAAGATTCGATGTGAAAGTAGGCAAACAGAAAATTAAATTAATAAATTAATAAGAACAATAAAAAAGTGATATGAAGTCGAAAAAAAAAGATTGATAAATCGGTTGACATCAGGCGATTCCATTTCCAATAAAACTCCGAATATCAGCTCGGATATATATATATATATATATATATATATATATATATATATATATATATATATACCACTACATTTTGGCAGAAAATGCAAATCTAATAACCTCATCCTTACCCAATAAAATGAAAATAATGCATGCACTGACTAATAATAAAAAGATAAAGTCAAAACAATAATATCAATTATAAACAGAGGCAAAATTTTCAGACAGTGTTTGATAATAAAAAAAAAAGCATTCACTCTGGAATCATATTAAAGAAATCACATATTTAGTTAAAGATTCAAAATGATAAACAATCTTCATAATATTTTAAGATAGCCGTAAGCAGAGGATATATAGAACATTCAGGCTGGAGATAACTTTCACAAACACAAGGAAAATATAAAAATTATAAATCGAATGACAGTACCTAGTCAATCATCTTTAATTTAAACCTTGAGTAAAAAGTTACCCAAATATGCAATATATATATATATATATATATGTGTGTGTGTGTGTGTGTGTGTGTGTGTGAGTATATATATATATATATATATATATATATATATATATATATACGAGGGGATAAATACGGATAGTATAGGTTTATATAGAGATGATGGTTTAATGATTGTTAGAGATTCCACTAAAATTAAGGTAGATCGTATTAGGAAGATAATACATAGAGAATTAAAGAGTTTAGGGCTTAAAGTAGAAATCACGACTAACATTAAACAAATAGACTTTTTAGATATTACTCTGGACCTTAATAATAATTCTTTCCAACTTTACATGAAGGCTAACTCTAATCCTATATACATTAATCGTCATTCCAACCATCCCCCATCAGTCATTAAACATATACCTTCTTCTATCGAATCTAGACTGAGCAATAATTCTTCTAGTAAAGTAATTTTTGATAGACATAGTGAATTTTACAATTCTGCACTCAGAAACAGCGGTTATAAGGCCGCTGATTTTAAATACAAAAACCCTACTAACTATAATATTAGCAAGAAAAGATCTAGAAAAATAATATGGTTTACCCCTCCCTACAATTTGTTGGTTAAAACTAAAGTAGGAAATAAATTCTTAAAATTAATTAACAAACACTTTCCAAAAACTAATCCTCTTAGTAAAATATTTAACAACAATACTCTCAAGTTAAGCTACAGTTGCACGGATAATCTAGAAAAAAATTATTAAAAAACATAACAGCAAAGTCCTCAAAAAGTATTATGATACTAAAAGCATTGTAAATCACAATTCTCAAAGTGATCGTACCAGAGACAAAGGTACTAATACCAGCAATTGTAATTGTAGAAATCCTAAAGATTGCCCTTTACATAATAACTGTCTAGTTAGCTCCATAGTTTATATTTGTACCGTATCTACAATTGAAAATCCTAGTAATATAAAATTTTATATCGGTTCGACTAAGAACTCGTTTAAAACTCGCTGGTATCAACATAAATTATCTTTCAGTAATAATTCCTATAAACACAGCACCTCATTATCTAAATACTATTGGTCCTTAAAGGAAAAAAACAAAACACCCACTGTTAAATGGAAAATCCTTACAAAGGCCCGAATTTGTAACTCTCTCCGTGCACCTTGCTACCTCTGTTTCAACGAAAAATTAGAAATTATCAAATTTAGGGATAAGGTTAAACTGTTAAACCAGAGGAATGAGCTCACAGTTCATTGTAAGCATAGTTCAGCATTTACATTAAAATACGGGCTGTAATTTTCAAGTAATTAAGAAAAATATCCTCAACTGTCTTTTTGATAGGTGTTTCTATTCGGGTTGGACGTTCTGGTTAACTCTGCTGGGTACTTTGTTCGTCATATACTATACTATTTTTGCCAGCCATTAGACCTAATATTGTTAGGCGGGTTGTGTGGCTGTGTGGTGCTCTGCCCGACATTGGTTTTTGCAGGGCAGGGAATTTATAAATAGTTAAGAAATTATGTGAGATGTTGGCCTCGAGTATGATGGTTATTATTTGATGGTCTGTCAGTCGTTACTATAGTGAAACGTGTTACACTCCGGCCGAATGACTTATATTGGTATAGTTTCTGCCATGTTTTGACGCAATGATCGATGTCGGACTGAGTGCCTCATGGTTTTTGGGTTGGCGTTCGGTATTGGATTCTTTGCTTGTAAGTTTTTGTTGTGTTGATATGTGCTTGATTGTGTATCTGGGGAGGTTATTATTGGGGCGTCTAGGTCGGGTGGAGGTACCCATCGGATATAGGCAAATTAATATTTAAATATTAGTTTATGTATCTATGTATATATATATATATTTTTATGTATGTACGTGTTTGTATGTGATTGTATATGCATGTATGTATATGTATGTATGTATGTGTATGTATGTGTATAAGTATATGTGTATGTGTGTGCGTATGTATATATATGTATGTATATATTTTTGTGCGTATGTATGTATAAGTGTACATTTGTCCTTTTGTGCTTGTAGACATATTGAGATTTGCTTTAATTACTGATTTGTATATATATATATATATATATATATATATATATTTGTAGATATTTGTACTCATCTGTATATGTGTGTAGGCTTTACATGTTTGTCTGTATATTTTTGTATATTTATATGTGTGTATGGGAAGGAATTTTTTTTTTTTAAATTTCGAATTTGAAAATGTATATATACATATATATATGTATATATATGTATATATATATATGTGTGTGTGTGTATGTATATGTGTACGTGTGTATATGTGTGTATATGTGTGTATGTATATATACATATTTTATTATTGTTTTATATTTCTGACCGCCCTCGGTCCTTCATCAGAAACAAGTGATTTCCAAATGTGAATTAAAAAGTATTATACGATCACATATGTATATATATATATGTATGTGTATGTGTGTGTATATATGTGTGTGTATATATGTGTGTGTGTATATATGTACATGCAGGTGTTTGTGTATGTCTGTATATTTGTGTATATGTCCGCACATGTATATATGTTTGTTAAAGTGTCCATGTTTCTATATTTTTTTTTTTTTTTTTTAATCATATCACCCCGAGCAAGGCAGTAACGCCACTGATGCGCAGGGGGCTACGTAAGGGTAAAAAGAATGGAAAAGAGAAAGCCGAAAACTGCATCCTAAACAGGAAACAAGGGATGAGCCTCTTCACCTGTTCAATAGATGTGGGTGGAGTGTGAACCGGGCGATAGTTTAGTCTATCTACTCCAATTGAAAAAAAAAATAAAATAATAAAGGAAAAGAGTGAAAAGATTGGAAAAGAAAAGCCGGAAACCGCATCCTAAACAGGAAACAAGGGATGAGCCTCTTCACCTGTTCAATAGATGTGGGTGGAGTGTGAACCGGGCGATAGTTTAGTCTATCTACTCCAATTGAAAAAAAAAATAAAATAATAAAGGAAAAGAGTGAAAAGATTGGAAAAGAGAAAACCGGAAACCGCATCCTAAACAGGAAACAAGGGATGAGCCTCTTCACCTGTTCAATAGATGTGGGTGGAGTGTGAACCGGGCGATAGTTTAGTCTATCTACTCCAATTGAAAAAAAAAATAAAATAATAAAGGAAAAGAGTGAAAAGATTGGAAAAGAGAAAACCGGAAACCGCATCCTAAACAGGAAACAAGGGATGAGCCTCTTCACCTGTTGTTTGTTTGCGTATGTGTGTGTATGTATGTGTTTATATATATATATATATATGTAATACGTATATATTTGTATGTGTGTGTGTATATGTATATGCATGTATATGTATATATATATATATATATATATATTTGTGTATATTTCTGTGTATGTATTTATATTTATGTATATTTCTGTATATATTTGTAAGTGTGTATATATATTTATATCTGTACGTATGTATGGACAGACAGACAGATAGATAGATAGATAGATAGATAGATAGATAGATAGATAGATAGATAGATTTCTTAAGTTTCATGCTTTTTTGATCGTCTAACTAACTGTTTTAATTTTATTTCAAAATACTGGATGTATACGGAGATACACGTATATTGATGAACTTTTGTTGAAGGTGGAATTGACTTTGGTGGGAATATGTATTTTTGTCATGACGCCTCTTACGCATAAACAAACATAATTTTACATATATACAACCATTGACATGCGCAGAGACACACGCACACGCGAGCTAAACAACCGAGGCTTACAGTCATAACTTCATATGAACAGTATTGAACTCTTTCTCTCTCTCTCTATATATATATATATATATGTATGACGTTTTGCACATGCATACGCATTTAAGTTTGTTTTATGTTTTTGCGTAGGTATATATTTATTCCCGCTTATGTGTTCATGCATTGAAATATGATTATGTCTATCCTGACCCCATTCATATGAGGCCAGTGATTTTATGAATCCGCCGTGACTGTACCCAATATGTAGCAATTTAGTCTGCCTAAAAGTTAACAGACAAATTGACATCTCGATAAAGACTAAATTTTGAAATTACTATGTAATATTACTATGTATATGTTTTTTCTCACTAATGTTTGTGAATATTTCTCCATATGTGAATGTTTGTAAGTTTATTCATGTATGCGTTCTTTTTCTCTCCTCCGTCTAAAATATGAATAATTTTCTAAATGTACAAAATTGTTAAAATATATATATATATATATAGTTTTTTTTTTTTTTTTTAGCAACAAAAATATAGTAGATATAATAGTTAATCAATAATGCTGATCTTAATTTTATAAAATTTTAATACCAATGCCCACCAAGATTAATTTTAAGTCTTCCCACATATTCTCCAAAGTAAAAGTTGCTTTACTCTGATTGGTTCACATTGTACATACAATAATGCCTCCCTGATGAAAAGAGGTCTTGCTTGTTCTTAACCTTTTAAAGCCATTCATTTCGAAATAACAACATCACTTGAAAAGACACAAAAAGTGTCGAAACAAAATAGCTACTTTTGTAGTAATATTATAACATATCAATGTTATAATTTATTAATAAATATTATTATTATATATATATATATATATATATATATATATATATATATCATCATAATCATAGATGATCTCCTCGATGTAATCAGATCCCAGGTAGGCATTTTTCGGTAAGAAATGGCTAGTGAATTTTAATGCTCCCAAAACGAGGTTGCTCTCTGTTAACCACCATAGACATTCGCTCCTACTCGCCATTAGCATGGATCAGGCTACTCTCCCTGAAAGTAGAACACTACGCCTCCTTGGCCTAACTCCCTCAACAGACCTCAAGTAGAATATCAACATCGAATACATCGCTAAATCTAATGTTAGAAAAGTCAGTTCCTGTGTATGGTTAGGATGTTTTTCTCGATCCTGATTATATATAAATCTACCATCTGTCCATGTATTGAATACTGCTGTTACATCTAATCGGGTGCCCCTGCTATTCATCTCGGGGTTCTTGACAAAATCCGACGGAGAATCTACATCGTGATCGATCCCGAGTTGATAGACCTACAGTCATTTTTCATCGGGATAATGTGGCTTCCCTCTGTCTCTTCTACAAATATTTTCACGGCTTCTACTTCGACGAGCTTGGTTCCCTGGTTCCTTTTCTGCATTAATTTATTCGAACTACTAGACTAGCAAATAGGTCCCACTCTTTGAGAGTGAAACAAATAAAATATTACCGCAACTTCTACCCAATAGCTACTTTTCTCGCACTTCCTGTCTGTGGAATTCCTTTCCGTATACTTGTTTCCCTGATATCTACAATCTCCAAGAATTTAAATGTAAATTCAATTTCCTTTTCCTGTCTCTCTGACACGCATCCTTTCCCTCATATCATTTTCTCCGTTCCACTCAATTATCATCAGCTCTCTTCATACTAGTATTCTCATCCTTCTCTTACTCATTGTCAGACATCCCTTATAACCGGTTTCTCTTTCTCATCATTCTCCTCCTATGTAACTCCCTGTGCATCGGTAGCAGTATAATTGCTTGTTTGGGGCGAAATCATTATAAAAACAAATAAATTTATATATATATATATATTTTTTTTTTAATCATATCACCCCGAGCAAGGCGGTAACGCCACTGATGCGCAGGGGGCTACGTAAGATTGAAAAGATTGGAAAAGAGAAAGTCGGAAACGACATCCTAAACAGGGAACAATGGATGAGCCTCTTCACCTGTTCAATAGACGTGGGTGGAGTGTGAACAGGGCGATAGTTTAGTCTATCTACTACAATTGAAAAAGAAAACACAGAAAAGAGTAAAAGGATTGGACAAAAGAAAGCCGGAAACCACATGCTAAACAGGGAACAAGGGATGAGCCTCTTCACCTGTTTATTAGACGTGGGTGGAGTGTGAACCGGGCAATAGTTTAGTCCATCTACTCCAATTGAAAAAGAAAAGACATAAAAGAGTAAAAAGATTGGACAAAAGAAAGCCGGAAACCACATGCTCAACAGGGAACAAGGGATGAGCCTATTCACCTGTTCAATAGACGTGGTTGGAGTTTGAACAGGGTGATAGTTTAGTCACGCCACTACATTTAAAAAAAGGAAGATAAGAGTAAAAAGATTGGACAAGATAAAACCGGAAACCGCATCCTAAACAGAGAACAAGGGATGAGCCTCTTCATCTGTTCATAGATGTGGGTGGAGTGTGAACCGAGCGATAGTTCAGTCTAAATGAAAAAAAAGAAAAAAAGAGTAAAAAGACTGGATAAGAGAAAGCCGGAAACCACATCCTAAACCGGGAACAAAGTATGAGCCTCTTCACTCGTTCAATAGACGTGCTTGGAGTGTGAACCGGGCGATAGTTTAGTCTCTCTACTACAATTGAAAAAGAAAAGAAAGAAAAGAGTAAAAAGATTAGACAAGAGATTGCCGGAAATCTCATCCTAAAGAGGGAACAAGGGATGTGCCTCTTCACCTGTTCGATAGACTTGGGTGGAGTGTGAACCGAGCGATAGTTCAGCCTATCTGCTCCAATTGAAAAAAAAAATGAAGAAAGGAGTACAAAGATTGGACAATATATATATATATATACATATATATATATATATATATATATATATATATATATATATAGTTGTAGAGTAAATGCATGAGAGTAATAAAAGCTACTAAGATTCATGCAAGAATAACTCTAACAGGCTTCTCGGCGAGTAGAGTAAGCAAGTGTGAAAATTGTAACAGCCAGAAACCTATTATGCCTGAGGTAATGAGGAATTGAAACTGATAATGACTTATAAAAAGCAGAAAAAGTACTTTTTGCTTGGGCGCATTTTATAACAACGAAAAAATATTTAGACTCGCACTGGTTAAATTTTCTGTTTGGTGTGTGTAAAAATAAAAAACAACTAAATAAATATTTTTTAAATATGCTAGAAATATTACCACAGGTGATAAAATACAACATATACAACAGTATTTGTCAATATTTCAGAAATGAGGTAACATTTACAGTATTTACGTTATTCAGGCTAGTGTCCTCATCTTTGTAGTCTTTCGTACGACGTTTTGGCCGTTGCTCCCGCCAGCTTTCTTCGAGTGCTAGAAATTTATATCTGAGCTCTTTATTAAAATCATTTTGGTATATGAACTTCCATTCCTTGCCTAGTGAATCTTCTGGCAATCATGAGTTATCTCCTTCTAACCTTGTAATTTACTTCTTCACCACTGCTGTAGCCTGGTATTGAACTAACAACTCTTTGGATCAACTGGAACTAACCAATATCTGGGCCATGATTATAATAAAATGTTCGGTTCGAAATTCCTAGCACCTGACGATGACTTGAGCGTACAACGGACGAATCATCGTACAAATAGCAACAAAAATGAGGAAAATATTCCGAATAATGTAAATACTGTAAAAAGAGTAACAGCCATAACAGCAACAGTGGTTGTTAAATCTCCAGAGAGAAAAACGAATGTTAATTTAAATAATTCAGTGGTAAACGGAATAATCACTCATGACGCGATGGCAAATGTTATATATGAATTCATATACAATTCAGATGATGGAATTTTCTTTTCTATTTATTTTATAAGATACGAGAAAATTGTCAGTGAAGAATTCCATGAGTGGGAAGAAATATACAAGACTGTTACTGAAAAAGTTTGCACCGGTAGAACATGAAATATAGTGTACTTTTTTACTACTTAAAAATCCTGAAGAAATATGTTTTCTAAGAAGAAGGTTTAATACTTCGACTACATTTCTTTACCGAAATTGTTGGAAATAAATGAATTTGACGACGAAAGAATACGAAGATTATTTCACATGTGCTGGAATCGTTAAATGGAGTATAGTAGATTCAGATTAAACGAACTGGTTCAGAATATGTTAAATGTGTTAAGATAAAGGATTAATGTTCATTCAATGGTTAACTGCAAAAAAATACACAAAATAACGCAGAAATACAGGTGAGAATTCTAACGAAACTTAAGCAGAATAATAAACTAACACTACAGGAAATATTGGACGAATGTCAGAGAATTCTAAATGCGAGACCTGATACCGAAGAAATAGAGTACATAATGTGAATAAATACAAGTAGAAAATAATGTGGTGTAGGAGAGTCCTGTAATTTGCTTAAAGCATAGTGTGTATTAGGTGTAAGTGTAGATATTAGAAGGCTATCACAATGCATTTAGTATAATAAAAGAAGGTAAAGAAGATGTTGGATATTACCTATTTATTATACATTAATATTTCGAGATTCGAATCTCATGTTCCGAATGATAGGAAAGATTGGTTTCAAGGTGTCCGCGGCGGGAATGTTCCTTTAAATGAATGGTTCTCTTTCGCTGCTATTGATGTCGTTAGTTGTTGTGTATAATGTGGTAAAAGAAAAATTAATCCATGGCTGAAAAGGGCGTAAAGTAGATCTGGTCTTATAAGTACCAACATTTGTTTGAAGAATAAAAACAATACAAACGTCAGATGTATCATTAGCGTATTACGATCCAAAAGCAGAAATCGGATTTGCTTCAGATGCTAGTGATATTGGTATAGGAGGAGTAATTCTAAACAAATATGATCAAATGGAAGTCGTAGTGAATGTGGTTGTTCTCTGGCAGAAAAATCCTCTACTACAAAATTACAACCCTGGCCAAAGGCAGATAACCCGAACTCATGAATGAACAGATATCCGAAGTCCAATAAACGGATCACATTAAATTGTGGCAGTAGATAATTTTACCAAGTGTCCTAAAATTTTAAGTACAAAATCAACTTCTACGGTTAAAGTGAATTTTTTGAAAAGAATTGTTTGCAAGATATGACAATAGACTCGGAGAAATTTATGCAATTCCCTGCTTAAGAATTTCAAGATATTTGTAAAATATTGAACAGATTACAACCCCGTTACATCAAAGATCAAACGAACAAGCTGGACTGTTTCAAGGAACTTTTAAGAAAACTTAGAATTTGCAAACAATGAAAGAGTAAACGAAGAAGCACTACAATAATTCCTGAGTGTATGTCGGATAACGCCATATCCTAATATACAGGCAGAAGAAAATTAAATCAGTGTTGTAAACATGTAAAATAATTACAACTGATAACGAATAAGAAACTAAATCTTTCAATATTCTTCTTTAGAGTTTATAAAAGTGGAAGAGAAATGTGCGAAGACCCGTTAATAACGTCACGAATTGGAAAGATGATTTATATGTTAAAAGTAAAAATGGGAACAAGGATATATTAACCATTTAAAGAAAGATTAAGTAAAGAAAGACTCGTAAGAAATGTAGAACATTTGCAAGTACTGTATGATACGTATGATGTACCAACACATAAAGAATTCGTTGAACTTACAAGTACAATTAGCAGAAAAGTAATGAAAATGCAAATTTTGACCAAAACGTAAAAAGCGCAACGTTCAGTAGCGAACTGTAAAGAATGAGGCAAGCTGAATACTAATAAGTAAAATAAAATAACAATTTCTAAATAAGAGATAAGGAGTAAGTCATGTCTCTTCGGTAACACAAAGAACTACCTCAGAGGCTTTAAACTCCACTTTTGTAAGTTTGTGTTTTTTTTTTTTTTTTTTTTTTTTTTCAAAGGATTGTTCGTGTTCGTTTGTTTTTTTTTTGTTTTTTTTTTAATAGGAGTAGATAGGTCACACTATCGCCCGGTCTATACTCCTCCCACGTCTATTGAACTGGAGTAGAGGCTCGTTCCTTGTTTCCTGTTTAGGATGTGGTTTCCGGTTTTCTCTTCTCTCTCTTCAGACCTTGGTACTGGTGCTTCCGTGAGTTTCCTGCGATCTGGCCGGTTGGTGGCAATGGCTCATCACTGTGAGGGTACCGGGTTGGCAGTTTCCTGGTTGCTGCTTCCGACTGGTAGTTAGGAGCCCTAACTCTTGCGTAGCGTCAAGAGCGGCTGCTCTGATCAACAGTTGTATAATATCGGGGTTCTTGTAGTGCCATGTCGCGCATGGATAGGTGTCCCTGCAAGCGCTTTCGGTGGGCAACCCCGAGGCCACACCTTGTTGCAGCCCTAGCCAGTCTCCCTCCCAGCTCAGATCGTGGGTAAAGACCGCCTGTATCCTCTACCCTAGGTCCCTTTCTATAAACAAAAAACATGACAAGACAAAACAGAAATGACCTTAAACCAGCTAAATCCAAACCACCTAAGCCCATTAACCTCTCCTTCACTAATATCCGAGGCATTCGTACTAACTTTGCTAGTGTAGAAGCGTTCCTGCATGAAAAGTCCCCTGACATCCTCGCGCTCTGCGAAACTAACCTCAACTCAACTATTCCCTCCTCTGACCTCTTCATCCCTGGTTATCTTCCCCTTTTAAGGAAGGATTCTACTGTCCACATGCATGGGCTGGGTGTTTATGTCAGCGAACACCTCCCCATAACTAGGGTGACTTCACTCGAATCTACTGACCACCAATACATATGTCTCCGCTTGTCTCTCCTCAGTTCGGTTAGCTACCTATTCTTCCTTTACCGTTCTCCCTCCTCTCCTGACTGCTCCCTACTAGATAGCATTGCCGACGACATAGATAAGGCTATCTCCTATCACCCATTTGCCCACATATTTGTATTTGGAGACCTCAATGCCCATTACTCTGAGTGGCTTGAAAACGCTGTTACTGATTCGGCGGGCATTCACGCCATGAACTTTGCTATTTCCCAATCCCTTACGCAAGTGGTGGACTTCCCCACTCGCTTCCCAAGCACACCCTCGGGTCATTCCTCACTGCTAGATATATGTTTCACCTCTGCGCCCGACGCCTGTCAAGTCTCGCAGCTTTGCCCTCTCGGCAACTCCGACCACGCTGTAGTCTCCCTCAGTATTTCTTTCCAATCTCACTCCCCCCAGGATCCCCCTACTCATAGAACCTCCTACCTCTACCAAAAAGCTGACTGGGATGCCTTTCGCGATTTCCTCTGCGACGTCCCTTGGGGAAAAGTGTTTGACCTATCAGTTGATGACTGTGCCTCTGAGGTCTCGTCTTGGGTGAAAGCTGGCATTGATGCCTTCATACCCACCAGGAAGTATTGCTTAAAACCTCATTCCTCTCCGTGGTTCTCTCCGGCCTGCTCAGCCGCCATTGCCCACAGGAACCATTACTTCCATCTATTCCAGAGACAGCCAACTGATCACAATAGGCGCCTGTTCACATCCGCTCGCAGTGAGTGCAAGAGAACCCTAAATGACGCCAAACAGTTGTTTGCGGAGAGAATGCGACAGCACATAGCTGACCGCAAGTTCGGCTCCAAGGACTACTGGAGGATTTGTAAACGAGTGCTCAACAATAGGAAATCCTCAATACCTCCTTTAATCCATGGATTTGACGTTCTCACGTCATCTGCTGAGAAAGCTGAGTGCTTTGCCCGCAGATTCTCATCCAACTCCACACTCGACTCGTCCGGAGTGCACCCACCCGACTTCCCTATTAGAACTGAGGCCAAACTGCATGACGTGTATATTACCCCGACAATAGTATCCAGAGTAATTTCAAAACTCGACCCCCATAAGGCGTGTGGAGACGATGGAATCCCGGTGATAGTCCTTAAGAGGTGTGCCCCTGAACTTTCCCCTGTCCTCTCTAAACTGTTTAACTACTGCCTTTCTGCTTCCTGCTTTCCTGCATGCTGGAAATTCTCCTCAGTCGTTCCTGTCTTTAAGAACTGTGGTGAACCCTCGGACCCATCCAACTATCGCCCTATCAGTCTTCTACCAATATTCGGGAAAGTGTTCGAGGCTATAATAAATGCTGAAATAGTTCATCATCTCACCGCCCACAAACTGTTCTCCGACAGGCAATATGGATTCCGATTTGACAGGTCCACAGCCGACCTGCTAACTACTGTAACGGAGTACATGCTACAGGCCCTTGATGAGTCTGACGAGGCTCGCGCGGTTGCTCTGGATATCTCCAAGGCTTTCGACAGGGTTTGGCACCCTGGCCTCCTATGCAAACTACGCGGTTATGGTATTACCGGTCGCCTGCTTGACCTAATCCAATCTTTCTTAAATAACCGCAAAATGAAGGTCGTTCTGAATGGGCGTGCCTCTTCGTCCTACAGCACGAATGCTGGTGTCCCACAAGGCTCTATCCTGGGCCCAACGCTCTTCCTTATTTTCATCAACGACCTCCCAGATGAGATCAGGTCCCAAGTAGGCATCTACGCAGATGACACTACAATATACTCCCGCTCCAGTAAGAAACGTGTCGTGGCGGACA
The DNA here is from genome assembly GCA_037127315.1 of Ascarosepion bandense. NCBI lineage: Eukaryota > Metazoa > Mollusca > Cephalopoda > Sepiida > Sepiidae > Ascarosepion > Ascarosepion bandense. The sequence goes on along the minus strand of JBBBDQ010000603.1, from coordinate 4,639,917 downwards.
GACATAATCTCGCTGCTGACCTTGAGCGGGATCTACACTCTGTGGTGAACTGGGGCAAGAAGTGGCTTGTCAACTTCAATTCCTCTAAGACCAAGCTGTTGTCTGTCAACCATTACAGGCAACCTCTTCTGCCTCCCATAAGCATGGACCAGATGATTCTCCCGGAGAGTAATACACTACGCCTCCTCGGACTTACCCTGTCCTCAGACCTCAAATGGAAGCACTATATTGAATCCATAGCAAAATCTACTGCTAAGAAGATTGGGTCACTATGTCGATCCAGGATGTTTTTTCCACCTGAATCCATCCTGCATATATACAAGTCAACCATCCGTCCGTGCATGGAGTACTGCTGCCATTTATGGTCAGGTGCCCCTGCCGTTCTCCTCAGTGTTCTTGACAAGCTCCAAAGGAGAGTCTGTAATGTGATAGGTACTGATCTGGCGACTCGTCTGCAGCCACTTTCCCATCGTCGAAATGTGGCCTCCCTCTGTCTCTTCTATAAATACTTTCATGGCTTCTGTTCGGATGAGCTTAAGTCACTGATGCCTCCTCAACAGGTGTTTACCCGTTCAACCAGACTGGCAACTGGGTCCCACCCATTCACAGTCAGGTTAGCCAAACGCAGACGACAATTCTACTCCTGCAGCTTCCTCTCTCGCACTTCCCGCCTGTGGAACTCACTCCCGTATTCTTGCTTTCCTGACGGCTACGACCTCCAGAAATTTAAAAGCAAAGTTAATACTCACCTACTAACCACTGGCCTCTAGCTCTCTCTCCCCTCCCCTGTATAACCTTCCCTTTCTCTCCGCCCATGTACCTGTCATTGCACCTGCTTTCTCAGTTTTCTATTGTTCCTTTCTAACTAGCTTGTACTCCTCACTCTTTTCTAATTAATCTTTCTACATTTATGTAACCCCCTGCACATCAGTGGCGTTTCTGCTTTGCTCGGGGTGAAATGATTAAAAAAAAAAAATAAAAAAAATAAAGAAATCAATGTGGGTTAAAAATGCCCGTTGAATTTCAGGGAAGCATATTCCTAACACCTGTCAAGTATAACTGCTCTAAAATACTTAGGATAGATAGATAGATAGATAGATAGATAGATAGATAGATAGATAGATTTGTGTTTAAAAACCCATAAATATTTTTTTTAATTTGCTAAAACACTAAACCATATATCTGATTTGGATTTTATACCATTTTTTTTTAACGTTCCCTCTACATATCTGGGTTGAAACCCGGGGAGGCAATAAATTCTTTGAACGGGTGTTCTTTACATTTTTTCAAAGAAATTTCTTTGACCGGTGAATAATATTGTCCTTTTTATTTAAATAAAAAAGTCCTGTTAAATTCCTTGTTTGTTTTCTGCCTGGACATTGTCTAGTTAACCCCCACCACCCCTCAGCCAAAAGATAAAATAATTCTTTTTCTCTACTGGCGTTGTACACGTGCGTTTGGGTTTAGGATCAGCTTTGAAATATTCTTAAAAGTAAGTTCTAATTTTGCTTTGATTTTATTTTGTTTTATTATTTATGGCTAATTTTAAAATAGTTTCATGGTTGTTTGAACGGGTGTTCTTTACATTTTTTCAAAGAAATTTCTTTGACTGGACTTTAACTAAGTTAAAACTTAGTTAACCCACCACCGCTACATATTTTCTTTTTCTTCTTCTTCAATTGGAGTAGATAGTTTAGACTCTCACCCGGTTCACACTCCACCCACGTCTATTGAACAGGTGTAGAGGCTCATCCCTTGTTCCCTGTTTAAGATGTGGTTTCCGGTTTTCTCTTTTCCAATCGTTCCACTCTTACGTAGCCCACGGCACATCAGTGGCGTTGCCGCCTTGCTCGGTGTGATATGATTAAAAAAAAAAAATTCTGACATGAGGAAATGCATAAAACATTTAATATACTAGATAAATTTACAAACAAATTATTAACAATTTTATTTGGAAGCAATTAAACCCGCATACTCATCTGCTCTAAACAAAATCCTTCTAAATAAAACTCTCATTCAAAAAATATCTAATTATTAAAGATGTACGAAGATATATATATATATATATATATATATATATATATATATATATGCAATAACATATATTTTTAATCGTTGAAGTATAAGTGCCGCCAGCAGTTAATTTTAAATTTGAATCGACAGGCTTCTAACAAAGATGGGTTACTTATATTAGTGAACTGATGTTTAGAATTAATCGTATTTTCCGGAAGAACTGATGATAAAGAAATGGTATACCGTATACCATGCCATTTTCAATCAGTTTTCTAAGTGTTTAAATCCTAGTTTTACTCGTACTAGTCGGGACATACCTCATAATAATGTGTTTTTCTTGTAAAATATAGAAAAAAAATTAAATTACTTTTTATCCACTATATAAGAAAAAATCCAATTTTCAGGTAATACAAACTGTTTTAAAACGGAAAAAAATTATACGGAGCATATTATATCTCCACTGTTAATGAGATGTGTCTTATTATGAGTAAATATTAACAAAAAGAAAAAATGTTTTAAACAATCCAATGACATTGGATATGTTTGAAACAATTAACAACTTTAAGTTGAGGTAGACACACAGATTTTTATAAATGTAAGTTTTTATTTAAGTAGAGATCAGAGAATACTCAACAGTGTAATATAGTATATTCAGCAGGTTAGGTGCCAAATGTGATACACGTTTGAGTGATCATGTCTCAAAAGAGACATAAGTTACTGGGCTGAGTAATTTCCTGCAGCACATCAACATTACTTTCTGCGGGAGCTTGGTTGCCAACTAAGGCTATAGAACCCAGTCTCCCCTTCTATTTAGCTTAGATATTGAGGTAGAAGTGATGGATTAATATCTTCCCCGAGTGTAAGTTAATGCAACGAATTCAACTGAAATTCGTACTCGAATCTACAGATTCCTCCTTCCGAGCTGTTATTCCCTGCACCACTACGCACATCTTGGTTTGAGTTAAGCATCAACTTTATAATCTTTGCACTGGTTTGGGCTACATCTGAACTGGTTTTAAGTTAATTGGTTACCAAACATGGCTAGATAACACAGTATACCCTGTTACCTAGCCAGTAAATTTGGAAGAGAATATTTTTTAATCATTTCGATCCACTTTTAAATCAACATCAATAAGTATTTAATTAAAGTATAAATTTATTCGTATGTTTGTCACGAATGAGAATTGCTTCATAGATCTTGCTTATCATCAGTGATTTGTATTGTTATGTAAGATTTATAAAAAATGTTTAAAATTTTGTCGGTTATAAATTTGGAGAAAAATTTTGTCGGTTATAAATTCGGAGATAAATCTCGATTTTGTCGGTTATAAACTTTGTCGGTTATAAATTTTGTCGGTTATAAATTTGGAGAAAAATTTAGTCGGCTATAAATTTGGAGGAAAATCCCGATTTTTTACAGCAAATTAGTTATAAATTTCGTTCTTAATATGTGACTTAGGAAAAACTGTTTTGTAACATTATTTTTATTATGTCATTACGTTTAGACAAAAACAATACAAATAGTTAATCAATTTGATGTGAAACTCATTAAAATAAGAAAAAACAGATCTAGAATTGTAACAAGTTAGTGGCCTTCCATGATTATATTGCTGACGTTCGTTTCTCACTCAGTAAGTATATAGACAAATAAATAAAAATAATTTAAGAAGTATGTCAACAACCATAAATAACAGGAGGAATGCGACAAAATATCGAGTAAAATGAAAATAATTTAACGAAATCTGACGCTATACATGTTCTATCAAACCGCTTCTTTTTTATCAGTTTAGAAAATGAGCAATATTTTTTAGCATTTGATCCAACAAGGCAACCAAATCTTTCCTTTCCAACATATGGAATTTATTTGAATGTTTCTTTTAGTGTTTTCCATATGTTAATGATTTTAATCATAAAAACAAAATCTTGGTTCTTTTTTGTTTTCGCAGTAATTTCATTTAGCAAGTATGCCGTCAGCGTTTATGGACATAAATAACAACCTATGTGGATTTTTCCCATTATTTCTTTCTTTCTTGTCGTCATCCTTTTCTTTTCATCTATATTTAACTGTATTCATCCTTCTTCCATTTTGGTTGGGTTTTCATTTAGCACTGTATCCAGAAAAAACTTCCCCAGAACAGTTATACTGAATGAAATTTTTGCCATAATGAATGTGGAATAAATATCAGAAAACTATCAGTGTATGCGTGCAACAGAGTAATGTAACGAAATCTACCCTTCCCACCAAAAACCAATCTGCTATGTCAGTGAACCTGCCAATTTAATAAATAGTATCCTGGTAATTGATCTGAACGTCGACTGCATGAATTTAAGCGCAGTACAAGAATGGCAGTTACGTCTCATCATTTTACTTTTAAAATTGCTAAGTGAAAGAATAAGTTCTTTGGTCATGATTTCTTTTCTCGTAATTCACGTCTGTTAAAACCCACTTCCGGTTTCGTTTTTTTACACTCTTTAAAAATGAAATGCACCGTTAGTGGTAATCTTGTTTTCTTGAATCTTCACCTCTTATTGTTTTGTTTTTTCTTTTCCCAGTTTGTGCCATTACCAGTATCCCTTTGCGTCGTAGTCATTGTCGCCTCTGGCGTGTACGCATCAGCCATTCCGTGAAATGAATTAGAGCGCTTTAGCTATTGGGCGCGTATAATGATATGCGCTAAAAAGTCTACCTACTTCCACCGAACGCCCATAGCCCATTTCGGTCGGGTTTCATCCCTGCGTAAAAAAGCAATCGGAGTGTAACCGTACTGATGAGCTGTGATACGGTAAAACAGATTTGTCTGCGGATGACAATATATATATATATATATATATATATATATATACATGAAATGAATTGTTTCAGTATTATTTCTTATCGATACCCGTATTTAATAGTTATTCTCTTTTTTAATTAAACAATATTATATATTTATATCTACCGGCCTGATTATTTCAGATAATTTTTGATTATGAAAATGTGTGTCATTCGACAGGATTCGAAACTTCGACCAATATTCACACAGGGAAAGCTACCGTGTGATCAGGCATGTCTTAGACCCCTAGACCACGAATGACTATTAGTTTAAACGAGATTTTAATCAAGCGTTTATAACACAATTTTCCATCTATCGCAATAACCATATTTGCTTTGAAATGTATCGTAATGTCAATAAATATAAACATGTTACAGAAATTAACGAAAATTAAAAACATCTTGGTTATAAATACGAGTATCGATAAAAAATAATGTTCAAACATTTCATTTCAAATTGTCCGTTGTTTATAACAAAATTTCGTTAATCTTCGTTAATTTCCGTAACATGTTTAGATTTGTTGACATTACGGCACATTTCAGAGCAGATATGGTTATTGCGATAAATCGAAAATTGTGTTATATAGGCTTGATTAAAACCTCGTTTAGACTAATGCTCAATCGTGGTCTAGAGGTCTAAGACGTGTCAGATCACATGGTAGATTTCCCTATGTGGATAGGGGTCGCAGGTTCGAATGCTGCCGAAGGACACACATTTTCGTAATAAAAAAATTATCGTAAATAATCAGGCCGGTAGATATAAATATATAATAATATTAATTAAAAAACAGAATATCTACTTAAATACGAGTATCGATAAAAAATAATTTCAAATTGTCGATTGTTTGTAACCAAGTTTCTTTAATTTCTGTTAAATATATATATATATATATATATATATATGTGTGTGTGTGTGTGGTGTCTAATTAAATAATATAGAAATACAGCGTCTATTTAATTTTATACCGATTCTTTGCAATTGTATAATCTCACTGCATATTTAAAATATTTTTTTGTAATTTACCCCTATGGATTATTTTTGAAAAGTTCAAAGGTATTTGAGTAAGAAAAACTTACGATGTGTTCCTTAATGATGTTCATTTTAAAACAAGAAATTGATTAGAGACCTGTAAAGGATCATTATAAAAATAGATAGACAAAATATCTGTATATTAATCAACAAAACATGTTTGGATGAAAATATTCTACAAACACATATATACAGGTATATATAAACACACATACATATGTATAACACGATCTGCAGGCATACATGAAATGAAAATAATATCAGTTACCCATTTCGGCCAAATCACTGATGAGAAGGCTAGAACTTACTCTCAACGACTTGTCAAAACAGAATGACAATATTATGTCTAAGATTGTTTTATCCAAATTCACTAAATTCTCTTACTTTTACCCACAAAAATTATTGTATTCTCCATTTTTTATCAATTCGGTTTGTTTTCCCGTCAAAATTAATTGAATTTTCCAATTTTAAAGACATGGTTTCTTATCTTCAAAATTAATAAAAATAATACCAGCCATCTGGAATAGGGTTACATATGCATATATAAATACACACATATACAGGGTGAGATGGATAAATTGTTTAAATTACGCAAAAATTAAAATAACAGTGATATCCAATTTGAAAAATAAAATACTAAAAATTCACAAAAATATTATGAATACTAAAGACAAAATTCATTCAATACAATTGCCATTGGTTTCAACCGCGACTCCGGACAATTTCGAAATCTCTTAAAGCACTTCTGGACGGTCTCCTTGCTTAATTTGCTGAATGCTGCCATAATACTTGCTTTCAATCTACCTTTGGTGTTAAAAAGTGTTAGCACTCTTTCTTAGTTAATAGTTCTGTTATAAACGCCATGTAACAGGATGTGATAAAAACGGTTTAAAGTTAGTATGAGTATGTTGTACTAGGACGAAAATTACTTTCTACACATCCACCATTTTGTTGTGGATTTAATCTTTACCGCCTTCCATTTCTTTTTTAATTAAATATTCTCACCACGTTTATTTTTAAAAAAATTAACAGTACTCCTCTAACTTGTGTACTTATTCAGCCATGGAATGTGAGAATTTTCGTTTGGCAATAGTATCTGGAAAATCATAAATTAATTTTACTACTTTTGTCTCAAAATAGATGTTAAAATTGTATAGACATTTATCGCGAGTGACAAATCTTATGGGATGAAAGAAGTAAATAATTCTTATATATCTTCCTTTTCTAATTTTTCTTTTCTTCTACTTCATTTTCTTTTAATATTTCCTTTCCTTTTTCTTGTTCTTCTTGTTCATGCTTTCTTTCTTTTTTTAATCATTTCACTCCGAGCAAGGCAGAAATGCCACTGATGAGCGGGGGGCTACATAACTGTAAAAAGATTAATTAGAAAAGAGTGAGGAGTACAAATTCGTTAGAAAGGAGCAACAGAAAGCTGTAAATGCAGGTGCGATGACAGATACATAGGTGGAGAGAAAAGGAGGGATATACGGGAGTGGGGAGAGAGCTAGAATCCAGTGGTTAATATATGAGCATTGACATTGTATTTAAATTTCTGGAGGTTGTAGCAGTCAGGAAAGCAAGAATATGGGAGCGAGTTCTACAGGCGGGAAGTGCGAGAGAAGAAGCTGCAGGAGTAGAATTGTCGTCTGTATTTCTTGCCCCAATTCACCACAGGGTGTAGATCCCGTTCAAGGTCAGCAGCGAGATTATGTCTGTCCGCCACGACAGGTTTCTTACTGGTGCGGGAGTATATTGTGGTGTTGTCAGAGTAGATGCCTACTTGGGAACTGATCTCATCTGGGATGTCGTTGATGAAAAATAAGGAAGAGAGTCGGGCCCAGGATAGAGCCCTGTGGGACACCAGCATTCGTGCTGTAGGATGAAGAGGCATGTCCATTCAAAGCGACCTTCATTTTGCGGTTATTTAATATAGATTGGATTAAGTCAAGCAGGCGACCGGTAATACCTTAGCCCCGTAGCTTGCATAAAAAGCCAGAGTGCCAAACCCTGTCAAAAGCCTAGGGGATGTCCAGAGCAGCCGCGCGAGCCTCGTCAGACTCATCAAGAGCCTGGAGCATGTACTCCGTTACAGTTGTTAGCAAGTCGGCCGTGGACCTGGCAAAGCGGAAACCATATTGCCTGTCAGAGAAGTATTTGTGGGCCTTAAGATGTTGAATTATTTCAGCATTGATTATGGCCTCGAATAATTTCCCGAATATCGGTAGAAGACTGATAAGACGATAGTCGGATGTGTCCGAGTGTTCACCACAATTCTTAAATACAGGAACTCTCTTATATTTCCTATTTTCTTCTTCGTTTTCATCTAAACATCCTCCTCTTTTTTTATCCTTCTACTTTTTTATTTTTTCTTCTTTTTCTACTTCCTCTTTTCCTTTTCTTATTCTGCTTCATTTTCTTCTCCTTCTGCTTGCTTTTCTTCTTTTTCGTACTCTTTCTCTTCAATACCCATTCTTCTTTTCATTATGTTCTCATTCTTACGTTTTAAATCGTCTTTCTCTTTCTTCTTTTCTTTGATAAATTTTTTTTTTACATAATTAAAAACTATGCTTCTCTCTTTCCCTACATTTTTTAGTTTCTTTAGTTTCACACTATTTTCTGCCATTCATTATCTGCCTTATCTTTTCTTCTTTCAAGGTCTTCAGCATCAGTATCGTTTCTCCCGCATTTATCTCACTTTATTTAAGCACTAAAGGTTGATAGCAATCGTTCTTTTTTGACAAGAGATAAAACTGTCTGCAATGATTTTCGACATCATAGTAAACCACGACATCTTGGATATATCAGTGGATAACAGCCGCTTTTCCTAAGTGTGCAGAACGCAGATAATGAATGCTAAATTTGTGGCTGACGGTTTGTTGAGTCAAGGTTTTCGTCGGAATAGTCGGATATTCAAATACTGACATGAACTATTATTAAATTCCACTTCCGTCTAATGGCATCGTTTTAATTATCATCATGATTGCCATTAATGACCAAGATCCCAATTTAATTCGTAGCAAGTAGCGGCATTCTTGTTATCTTTCACTAAACTAGACCATGACTTGTAATCACAGAGGGGATTGTTTTAAATATAAATAGGCGGAAATAACACGTTCTGTTATAAACGGATCCAGATTTAACAAAATGAAAATAATAAACCAGAATGTAATTATACCAGAAAACTTTCTTATTTCAGTAGAACTAACATTGCTTATCGTCACTATTATAATCAGGGACATGCGCAAAGTGAAAAAATCCCACTAATATCATGAAAGAATATGATGATAGTCTCTTGGAGAGCAACACACTGCGCCTTCTTGGCATCACTGTATCAAATAATCTGAAGTGGAACAACTACATTACATTTAGAACTGCATCTACTGCTAGTAAGTTAAATTTACAGTGACGAGCCGAAAAGTCTTTCTCATCAGAATCCATCTTGCACATTTATAAATCTACTTTTCGTCCGTGCATTGAATACTGTTACCATATTTATTCGTGTGATAATGCTATTTACCTCTACGTTCTCGATAAAATAAAAAAAAATGACTTCCAATGTAATTGATCATGACTTGGCAACTAGACTTTAGTCTCTGTCTCGCAGAAGTGATGTGACTTCCCTCTGTTTTTTCTACAAATAATTTGATGGAAAACTCCTCTGACAAGCATTATTTTTTAGTTCCCCGACCAAGTTAATTTAAGCGTTCTACTAGATTGGCATCTAGGTCCCACTGTTTTTACCGTTGAATTAAACAAATGTAACCGCTTCTTCCTCTATAACAACTTATTTACTCAAACTTCCCGCCTGTGGATTTCCATTCCATTTATTTGCTTTGCTAACAACTACATTTTCAAAAAATGAAATTCGCTGTTAACGGCCAACTTCTATCTCTTTGAAACCCATCTTTGCTTCGACATCCGCTGTACCCAGTCTCTTATCTCACTATAACCCCTGCGCACTAGTGGTAGACACGCTTTGCTAAGAGTGAAATGACTAAAAAGATTAACTGTAAGAATGAGATCTGTGCATTTCCAAGTAGAATGAACTTGATATTTATTAGCAAATTATCAACAATCAAATTTTAAATATGTTTTCGGATGATGGTTTGGGAATATCTAAATGTCAAATATGAAATATTTAAAGAAGTTTAAATATCACGAAAGTGTCTAAGGGAAGATTTACTTTGTTACACTCTGAAATCCGAACACAGGAAAATTATAAAAGCTAAGTAATGTAGGTTCTGGGGTAGTGGATATTGGCTGGGAGCCGAGTTCGAATTCCAGTTGAATTCCTTTCATTTATTTACATGCAAAAACCCTTGAGAAAGGTATTAGTCCGTTTTATGGGTTAAATAACAGAACAGACTGGCTTCTATAGCCTTGGTTGGCAACCAGTCTACCTCCTGCGGTATAATCTTCAGCCCATTATATAATGTCTCTTTCGAGACAGGATTGCCCAAGCGTTTATGGCACTTACCTGACTGACTGAAAGTAGTAAGAAACAGGAAAATTTCGTTAGTAACAAGAACGAACGAAGAACTCTTATGCTATATCAATTCTTTTTTGTATAGAAGCGAATACTGGACAATCTCTTCACAAAAGTAGAGAAAGTGTAGGAAACATATACATACGGAGGAAATTATTGAAGAAAAACGAGCAATTCTAAAAATAATATAAAGAAAGAGAGTATTCATACTCAGGATAAAAAAATCCAGCTGGAATTTCTTGGAGGAAATAATGAGGAAGGAGTGCTTGGAGAATCTGACACGTACATATGGAAGGAGAAAGAGGCAAGGATAAACAGCGAGTCACATACATGAAGTGATTGAGCAAATAAATGATGAAACGTGAGGTCAGCGGTTGAGCAAATACAGAAACGTTGCTATAGGCTACATGGGATAGTAAATTGTCGAGATCCCTGTTGCTTACGTCCTGAAAAGATAAGGTAAAATGAAAATAGGTTTGAAGGCTGTGCCTATTTTTCATCAAACTCTCACATTTTTCTTCCTTAGTCATTAGTTCAGAAAAAATAAAATATGTTGGAAAACAGTAAGTTAATGAAGACAAACGTTAAGTAGATTGATAAATAAGTCTTCCTTGTCTTCCTTCCTTATCTATCTATCTATCTATCTATCTATCTATCTATCTGTGTGTGTGTGTGTGTGTGTGTGCGTGCGTGTGCGTGATAATTTTATATTACTGGTGTACTTACATGTGATAAACAAGAAAATAGATCGACAGTTTGTCATTTTTATACTTGTATTTGTTATCTGTGCTTTGTGGACTACAGAAAGGCGTTTGAGAAACTACGACCCAGCGACTTGATGGAGATTCTTGACAACCTCGACATTTTCGGAAAAGGCGTTAGGATAATTAAGAACCGATATTGGTAGCAAACCAAAAGTGTAAGGATAGGAGGTAAACACATCAGTTATACAAAAATAGAAAGAGCCATAAGAAAACTGTATGCATTGTCATCATCAAAAAGGAAACCAATATGCCAACTGGAAGTTGGAGAATATAAAATAAAACAAGTAGAAAAATTCAAATACTTGGGAAGTGTTTTGACAGAGGATGGAAAATGGGACACGGAGATCCAAAGAGAAATTGGCATGGCCAAAGACCCATTTCAGAAGCTAGCCAGAGTACTGAAAGACAGGAAAATCTAATTGGAAATACAGAACAGAGTGCTAAAATGCTATGTGATATCTCTCCTTCTGTATGGAAAGGAATTCTAGACGATCTCATCAAAAATGAAGGGGCGGCTTGAGGCAGTAGAAATGTGGTTTTACAGAAGTATGCAGAGGATACCATGGACCGAGCAGGTGTGCTGTTGAAAAGAAAACTCATATTAAATATCAGCAAAAGACAAATTAGGTTCCTGGGATAGGTAATGAGGAAAGAGGGCCTGGAGAACGCATTACTCACAGGTCTGATAAATGGAAGAACAGACAGGAGAAAGTACTTGTTAGTTCTGAGCAATTAGTTGACGGGGCGGGGCTTAGAAGGGATACCAAGAGAAAAATTACTGACAGCGACAAGAGACTGAGCCAAGTAAAAGTCCATGCTCACCTACGTCCTGAAGAAGAAGTAGTAGTTAATATCTGAATTCCTAGCCTAAAGATATACTGTAAAATAAGCAATCTCTGAGATTACTAAAAGCCAAGGAATTAAGCACGTTAGCAGAAAACGAAATATACACATTGAAAAATAATGATTGTTTACTGCAAAAGGCATATTTATTATTTTTCTCTCAGCAGGCTATATATAATTAAAGTCTCTCGAAGGCCCCAAAATTAAATTCTTTCAAAATTTAACTGTGTTTCTCAGAATAAAGCAAATGATGTCTTGATCTCTGACAAAACTTGTATTTATTAATGGAGTTTTCGTTACTCCAGTCTGGTAAAGTTATTCTCACTGGGGTAACGATTTAAACAAGTGTGTCAAATATAATAAAAAGTCCTTCCATGTGTTTTGTAAGTTCGGGATGTAGGTGATCATGGCCTAAAACATCTCTCTGCCTCTTGTATCATCTTTATTTGTTAGACTTCCACACTCTGCTCTGCCATCAATGTGTTCAAGCCCATCAAGTATGCTAAGCGTTTTGCCCCTGTTTCACTTTTTATTCTATCCACCATTTGAGTATCAATACTCCAAGTCTTTCTTCCACATTACTTAATATTAATTAGTCAATAGTCATCAGAGATGAGCTGACAATATCGGTGTTAAGCTTTGGTTGATAGAAATAATATGGACATAGAAATCAACGTTGTATGATGTCTGGCATTCTCACACCGTATCTTCTTCTTCGGCTCTATGTATGTAGCCGCCGTGATGGATAATACATTCCCAGGGCCTGTAATGGATATGATCAAGAAAATATATTATTTCAATTTTTCAATTATCACACACACACACACACACACACACACACGAAGAGGGGAGAAATAGAGTGAGTGGAAAATATAGATAGATATGTAATTACAAAAAATTATTGCTCGTAATTAACCAGTGTGAATTATTAATTTCATAGGGCAAGAAACTGTGGGATGTAAGGAATTCTCAAAGTTTTCGATAAAATCTAAAGTAATGTTTATTTGATAAGTTTCAACCTTTGGAATCTAAATCGGCAGTGATTTCTTCTTCTTCTCTCTCTCTCCCATCGTCCCCCATATATATATATATATATATATATATATATATATATATATTCCCAAAAAGATAGTATATGAATTATACTTATATTTCACTACTTTTCTTGACTTTAGGTTTTATCTGGGCATGTGGTGTGTTTTAGTTGAAGTAGTTGAAAAAGACAGAAAACTCAATTCTAAATCAAGAAGCCATTGCTTGGTCCAGACAGTATGATGTGGAACAAGTGGAACAGGAAATATTAGGTGAAACATAGTTATTGTTTTCATCATGTGCAAAATAGTACAATATAAAGCGTAAGCTTGGATTTATGATATAAAAGAAATGACTAAGATGGATAAAATTTATTTAATTTTATCCCACATAAAAATTTCAGTTAAATAAATTTTATGCCAGCTATATATATATATATATATATCCGTAACCATCCTAATGTTTGTGCTACTGTTAAAATTAACATGTCCTTTCCTGTTCAAGATGTTTTCCCTATAACATTCGTTTTTTCACGAAATCTTTATTTTCAGTAAACCATCTTAAAATAAACATTCTGTTGTTTCTAATCTAATTATCATTTTTTTTTGTCAGATTTAGTAACCTTAAGAGATGACTACTTTAAATCAAGAAAAGAATTTGGAAGGCAATAACAAAGTTATGCGCACAAAAGTAACGCCAGCTGTTTTACTTCCGGATCGTCGAACGCGCAAAGATATTGCCGACTTTATACTTCAGGGCATGTCAAGCGATATCTTGCTAGCGTCAAATATTAGAATTAATTCAGTTGTTGGATTTTTTTTTGGGGGAAAAGTATAAGTGAAACAAAAATGAGTATAAAAAAATCTATAGACATCTCAAGCTCACTTTCTGCAATGAAATGCGAGTTTCAACACATACAAAACAAAAAAGGGCGCATACCTCCGGTTTTTCTGTGCAATCTGTTAGATAAACTGATTGACAGTTAATCATAGGTTGCGTCATTACCGTGTCGGTGTCTTCTTATCTTGATTCATAAGAAATTTGGGTCAGACAGCCGTTGTAAAATATATATTACCGAACCAAGGGATTGATTGTTTATGCTCATCGTTTTTATTTATATTTGTACTTCTTTTGTTTTACGCCAATGGAGCAGTCGGAAATGTGGACTATGATCACAGTTTCTGAAAAGCGTTGTACATCTTGGATAATCCATTTAATTAATTTTGGAGTTTTAAACCTAATTGCTCTAATTCAGCGAAAGAAACGAACGAAAGGGATATATCGGAATACGTCCGATTTGTCATGACCAATATGAAATAAAACGCAAACATAGAAAGCAGAATAAAAACCAGTATATCCATATTGACTGAAGGAAATTTACGGTATAAAGATTCAAGGTTAAAATGTACAATGAAAATCAGCCTGAAAAAACAAAACAAAAATCATTGAATAACACAACGTCTGAATCGTTGAGCCTAACAACCTATATGAGAATGCTAGTTTTTCTTTTTTTTAATTTTCTTTTTAATAATTTCACTTCAAGCAATGGCGCGTAGTCGACTACATAAGAAAAAATAGAAAGTTTAAGCAGGAGGAGAGCGAAGAAAAAAACGAACCAGTTACAGGGAGTGTCGGAGAAAGAGCAAGACAAGGATGGAATACTAGTGTGAAATTATATAAAAATAATAATAATGATGCTTCATGGACCAATTTTTATGTAGGCATACAGATAAAAATTCTCGTCTTTGTTCCAACAAAGGTGAGGACAGTAGTCCGAATAATGTAAATACTGTAAATACTACCTCATCTCAGAAATATATTCAACTACTAAAGAATCTGTACCGAGAGATACACCAAAAATATAGAGACAAATATTCCTACCTGAGATGGTACCATCAAACCATCTGACATTTTTACACCGATACAGGGAACTATGACACATGCCTACAGACTTGGCACCAAGAACTGCCGTCAATTCAAGGAGATCCCGTCCGGTCGCAGAAAATCAAGACACGTCCTGATCTGGGAATTGAAAGAGACACCGTATGGTCGCAGAAAAAGTGAGACACGTCCGTGTCCGACAATTATCCAGTACACCCGATAGTTGAAACGGAATTTACATACCGATATCTCCCAGAAGGTCGAAACATTCCTCAGCAAGTTCACTGAGGAACAAAACCGAAAATGGATCCGGCAAGCAAGAATTCGATGCAGTCAAGGTCAGTCATAGGCAACAAAGATGAGGATTTAGTTCGAAAAATGTAAATACTGTAAATAATGTAAATGCAACCTCATCTCAGAAATATAGATAAATTTTAGATAAAAATATAATGGGTTGAGGTCGGGTAAACTTTCAGGCCATAGAAATTGTTTTTTCTTTTACTATCCGTCTTTAATGGTAGATGTGCGACAGTGCATCGCGAACAATATGAATTTTAGTTTAGGTACATTTTCTAGTAGTTCTGGAAGAGTTTTCAAAATAAAGTCCCTGGAAATACTGACTATATGAATTTGTTATCACATATTTCCAAATGTTTATTCATCCTTAATCAAACAATTAATCCGAATTTTTTCTAATAAATCATCTGAAAAATCTCCAGTGTTGAGTAAAAAATTCTGCAAACATTGCAAATGATACGGGTAAAGAAATTCTCTTAAAGTTCCCTCAATGCCGTACTATGTGATGCATGACCTGACAGAGCCACTTTACGTGTGCTGATATCTGAATCGTCTGCGACGGCCTGTAGAATGTGTTCTTCCTGTTTAAGCATACAATCGGATTTTCTTCTTCCTCTAGATATAATTTGTGGTGTTACGGATTCTCTCTCTGCAACGCGATGATAAAAAACAGCAAAATCTTGGTGACTTGGCTGCCCTGCGTCTAGAAACGCAATGTGACTCATGACAACGCAAAGTCATTTACTGTAAAAAATAAACTTAATAACGATGGATTTACAGTCTTGCATTTATACAGACTTTTACCATTATTTTGGTGTGAGGAAAGCACCCAAAATTTTGCAATGTAATTTCACACACACACACAAACACACACACACACACACACACACACACACACACACACACACACACACACACACACACACACATATATATATATATATTTGTGTGTATGTGTTTAAGGAAATGACAACATCTGGAGATCAACACATACAGCAACAACACCAAGCCCACGCTATACCAGAACTGTGTTGTATCTACTTTTGTCTACGTATCTGGGTGCTGGTGAATGACTATGGCGGATCTCGCCAAACTTTGATCCTTTCACACCATATGCCTCCGACGAATACTGAAAATATTTTGACCAGAGAAGATGTCCAATGGAGACCTGTTGAAGAAACCCAATCAGGAGAACATGGGCACCATCATTACAAGAAGGCAGTGAAGATAAATTGGGCATATGCTCCGAAACGATCTACAGTCAATCACAAGAGAACATTTCACTGGAGCCCAGATGGGAAAAGAGAGTGGGAAAGACCAAGAACGACATGTAGAAGTACCGTGAAGAATGTGATGAAAGCCATGCAGTAATCTTGGGGTTCATTGACTAGACTGGCCTAAGATAGGCAGAGGTGGAGAAGTTTTGTTGCTGCCCTACACACCTTTGGGTTCAACGGATAATGATATATATATATACGTCACTGTATATTGTCACTTCATCTTATATACGTAAAAAACTGTACTAACAAAGCAACCACTGAAGCAAAGTTGGTAACTTCGAAGAAATTGTCGAGTAACGTGAACGAAAACAATGCTATCCGGTGGTGAAACTTAATTTTCCAATTCAGTTGTCTTGACGAGATATAAAGAAATGCGATCAGGTAGCCGATGGTAATAACGGAATAGAAGTTTAATTATTATTCCGCAATGTAGAATTGACTCTGTATCAAATAATGGCCAAGCGGAAACCACAATTTGGAGTTCATCGACTGTGGGTGACTGAGTAGGTCCGCTAGGGATATTTGCGCACGACAAGCTACATATGACTAAATACTACTCCAATCTTCAACCCAGGTGTTTGGACAAAAATTGCTCAGTTGCGTAGCAACTGTACGACTGCATTAGGTCATTACACTGATGATGAAGACTATGTTGATTATGACAAACGGTGCTAATGGCGAGGCTTGAACGCATTGAGATTATCTTGACAGCTTTGGTTGCTTACAATTGCACCTTCATGTCAATGATAAATGAAATAAATTTAGTAATTTATCTTGTGCACTTCGCTTCTGTGAGTGTTAAGGAATGCAGTCAACTTCCCTGACACTATTGTCTATATCCTTACTGGTTCGATGTTTCAAAACTACGCGTTTACCATCAATATATTGGTAAACATATGGATATCGAGAGGAAGCGATCACAGCAACTAGGAAGATACGTATGTATGTATTTGGCTATATAGAAATCACGTGAAAAAATTAACTTTATTTGTTAATATATCCCTGTTTGTTCGTTTTGGTATTGTTTCGTTTTGTATCCTACATTTCTTTATTTTATGTATATAACTAATTAACTGAAGGAAATAACTTTTTTTTATAGCTTTTTTTGCTTCTTTTGGTTGTGGATGAAAAAAAATCCTTAGTTGGATCTATATATCACAGATTCTGTATTAAGTCCTTATCGAGGCAGTAAAATAGCGGATTCCACCGCTGTGAAAGATAATTGCAATTGCTGTGTTGTCAGAAGCAAACGTCACGTCATTCCCACATAACGATTTTTTGCTTTCCTCAAATTCTTTCAATATATTCTACAGTATAGATGCTGATTCTGCATTGAATGTAACGTTAATTTTAGTCCCCATTTACATTTAGAAACTAATTATTTGCCAGATTCAGATAATTGAGTTCCCTTAAAATAAAATAAAAAAACTGGAAGCATTTTAATAATTTATCTGATTAAAAATTATTGGGTTCCTTCAGAAAACATAACTTGTCTTGAATTAAATACACACTTCATTTGTGCGAAAAATAAAAAACAAAACACAAGTGATTAATAGGATGTTTGCTTTCCTACAATATTCTATATGGATTAAACATGAAATATAATTAGACAATCAATTTCAATGTATTATTTTGCCTTTGTTCCATTATAAGCAACTAGCGGTATAGCCCGGTGGTGCTCGAGGGTTTTAGTAGTTATGTTGAAATGGATAGGTTAAGTGCTTCTTCAAGAACTGCAGTCTCGCGTAAGTTGAAAAAATGCGAAGTATCGGTTTTTATTTTATTTATAAAACTGGATCCATGCTTAGTCAATTTTCTCAATATACGGGAATGATGTATGTACAATTCAAAGAAGGAATGCAGGCTTTACGACAGCCTGTTGTCTGAGGCAATGGTGTTGACGCAACACAAGCGGATGCATCTTCCCTACAACATCAGAGGTGTTGGCACCTTGTAGAAAACGTGAAATTGTTAAGTTATATGTAAGATAGTTGTTATAAAAAGACCCTATTTTTATTACAATACAACTAAGCGTTTCGGTGAAATAAATCATTGCAAAAAGCAAACTTTTTTATTTAACTTTACCGTATCCTATGTGTCAATTGAAATATTTGTTTACATATGAAGGAATAAGACCTCGATCGACCAGTGACTCGATTTTGAATTGAGTCTGAGTGAAGCGTCTTGAAGAAATATATAAAAGTGCGAAATAACAATTCGAAATTATGTTTCTCGTTGATTATGGACGAATCCTGTACATTCATTCGAGCGATTATTGCGTACATCAAAGATTCAAACTTTGACTTGAAAGTTACCCGATTTTCGTTGAATTCGAATAAGACATCTCGAAAGAGGAGAGTTTGTAAATTCTAAGCGTTTTGGTGATTTCTGCCATTCCCTGTAAAACGATTCGAAACAGTTTTGCTTACATCAAAAGTTCATGTCCTAACTGACAAATGACTAAATGTTGGTTGAAATTGAACCATGCATTTTGGCGGAATAGGCTTCGTTAAAATGGAGCCACAGCAACACACACAGACATTTTCATTTATATATATATATATATATATATATATATATATATATATAAATTAGTAAAATTGTAGTACAAAAATTGCCTTTACACTAAAGCAGACCAGTTGGCTTGAAACATATGAAGTAATTTCATTGGATTGCTTCACTAGAAATAATTTTTCATCACTTAAAGTCTTAATAATATGAAAGAACATCTGAAAACATGAGTAAGTAATAGAAATTTTCTGATACTCCAGTATTTTATAGAGGTGAAATAGAAAATATATCTGTAGAAAACTATCATCGACATATTTTCTCTTCATTCAGTTATAGGAAGTATGTAAAATTCTAGTATACAACATTATATATAACACATTTGTTGGTAAAATTATAGTCCGAAAATCTCGTAAGAAGATTTTACTCTAACCGAATCTTTACATTGAGACGGTCCTGAGAGAATTAATATTCCTGACAGGATTCATTATTGACAGTCACAATGTTAAAAACACTAGATATGAAGGTGATATAGTGTTTATAGCATATCCATGATGGAAACTAGAGGAACTACTACAGATGATAATATAGGAAAACAAGAAGAATGAACTTAACGACAGTTGTAACAAGACAACGTATATTCGCCAACAGAATGTCGAGTTCAGACTCTTTGTCTTATGAGCTAAGGATAACCCAGACGAGGCTCCGCCGAAAAGTAGAGTTTCCTCTGGTGTAAATAGAAAAGAGCCCGAACCTGTCTTAAGCATGGTCATATTTTTGGTGGAGCTGACAGGCTCGGAAACCTCATTTTAATCGACCGTTTGTAGCATCCGCAATGGGCATCAGTCCTTTAGTGAGGAGGTGGTAAATAAAACGAAAAGAAGAGTGCAATATGCGAATTAAAGATGGTGACAAGAAAATCAGCCAAGTAAAATAGTTAAATAATAGGACTTATTTTAACAGGGGGAAGAAACTCCCCACTAAAATCCGAAGTGAGATTAGGTCGGCGTAAGTTGCTTTCCAAAATTTAAAACTAGGATAAAAAAGAAAAACAATACTGTGGTATTCTTCCAATTACCGTACTGAAAAATGGTTTGAACGTTGTTATTGTTCAACATGGGTCCAATGTGTCGTGGTAAAATTTTTGTTTTAAGGAAGGCAGTGAATGAAAGCGAGTAGAAAGGATTGAACATAAAATACAAGAAAACTGAATGTATGGTCATCAGTAAAAAGAAAAACCTAAAATACGAATTACAAGTCAGAGAAATTAAAATAAAACAATTAAAGAAATTTAAATACATGGGGAGAGATCTGGCAGAATTTAGAAACTGAGACAAATAGAAGAACGCATTTCAAACGTTAACCAGAGTAGAGAGAGACAGGAAAGTCTCATTGGAAACAAAGAAAAGAGGACTAGATTGCTATCTGATATTTGTCCTTCTTTGTGGGAGGGAATGTTGGAAGAGCTCAGCAAGAATGAAGAAGAAGCTTGAGGCAGCAGAAATGTGGTTTTACGGTAGGATGCTGAGGATAACATGGAAGAATGTAAAAGAGAAGAAAACTCGTGCTTAACACCAGGAAGAGACAGTAATAAGGGACGTGGACCTGGAGAATGTAGTACTCACAGAACGAATAGAAGGAAAGAGAGACAGGGGAAAACAGCTTGAGACCTACTTGATAGGACTAAGCAAATGGATGACGGAGCCGTATTTGGAAGAGATACCAATAGAACAATATTCAGAGTGAGAAGGGGACTGAGCCAAATGGAAGTCCATGATAGCCTACGTCCTGAAAGAATACGGCACATGAAGAAGAAGACTAGATTGGCAACAAGGTTTTATCAATTTACAGTATAACTGGCTAGATTTAACCGTATGTTCTTTACTAACAGTTTAATATTTTGAAATTCTCTCTTTTCGAACACTTTCCCAACTCCATGCTTTCCAACAAAATTTCATCTTCAAAATTTAAATGCAAAATAAGTTGCCTTCCGGGTCACTTTTCTGCTGTTCAATAATATTTTTGGTATTAATACTTTCATGGCCAAAAACACCTTGTGTCGTAAGAGTTTATTGTCTATCTTAGGGTTGATCAATTTATCTATCGAACACTCAATATGTGTGTATATATATATATATATATATATATATATAAACATGTTAGATTAAAGAAATTGCAAACATTATGTCTGCTTATTTTTAATAAAATCTGTTCATACTCAGGGATACTCTTTTGCGTGTTACAATTGAAAGATGTCAGAAATGAGCTGTAGAGTTGACAGATTTTATTATCATTCATTTCTTAAGATACCTAAGTACCTAACGTTACAGTTCATTTCTGACATCTTTCAATTGTAATACGCGAAAGATTATCCCTGAGTATGAACAGATTTTAATAAAAATAAGCAGACATAATGCTTAGATTTTATTTAATCTGAACTATATATATATATATATATATGTGTGTGTAGACATATATACACTGATAGACACACATATATATGCATAAACACACACACACACACACACACACACACATATATATATATATATATATATATATATATATATATATTAGTAGTTGTAGAAGTGCTAGCATTTTAACATACTGTAACGAAATAGCTATAAAGTTTTGGTGCTAAAAAGACCATCCTCAGGCATATTTCAATTATTTTTAAAACATATCGAGTTTTTGTAATAATGAGCCGCTTTATATTTTATACGTTGAAAATTTTATTTTTATTTAATGTAACCGAAAGAAAAATTATTTAAAAAAAAAATGCATTTTATATGTAGAACACGCAAACAAAATACCCACATACGCCTCCACACCACTTATGTATTTAATGGTATTAAGGTAAATTTTAAATACGAATGTAAATATTCACATCTAAGTAAGTATTTAAAAATATAAATTTATTCATAAATAACGTATTACATCTTCATATGTAAATTATACTCTTGTGAAGATATGCGTAATCACTCCTGTAAAATATACATGATTAAATTATGAAAAGAATTACAAAAATGTTAGGATGTAATATCTAATTGTATATACACATGTTTGATGCTGTATTTAATTCTGTCGTGTAAATATACATTAATTTTGCGATTATAACGTGACACATATGATTTATTTTAATACATCTCTTGTTTTTCCGTTTGTTTTACATCAATATATATATATGCATATATATCTTTATATAATTAATATATTTTTTATATATTTAATATTATTTAAGATTTTTTGAAAATAAAAAAACAAAATTTCTGTATGACTGTCTCATCATTGAAATAAGCCAATATATTTAACAAAATTTAAATCCTGTAAAGATCTGTACCAATTAAGCACCTGATGATGGCGTTGTCAATAAAAATCAGAATTGGGCTACATACATTAAAGATAGTCAGAATTATAAAAGTAAAGCAGTAAATAAAATAGTTTTTTTTATTTATCTATCTAGTGCAAAATTGTATTATAAATTAAATGTATTGCTTATCTTTCAAATGTTGGATTATCACACTGATGCAAATAATGCGAACATTTGAAGTGGAATCTTGACTGCGCATACGTTTTCTTATTTTGTTATTCTATCAGTTTGGACAAGTTGAGAAAAAATATTGTTTATAACTAAATCGCAGTGGTTCTTGTAGTAAAGAATGCGTCCAGATAATCAGAATATATTTTAGCGGAGTATTGTTAACCTGTGCACTTATCACATCGTATATTGAACCTAGGATTAGTTAGAGATCAAGAATAAAATCTATTAAGCCTACAACTTTGTTATCATATAAGATAGTATAAGGAATGTGTAATTATACAGTCTATTATCAGTAACGTCATGTATCAATAACGGTGTTGTGAAGCACACACAAAGTGAAAAGATACTGGAGTATCTACAAGAATACAAGATTACAAAAATGATTTTCAAAGTCTCTTTTGTACTGACATGCATGTTAAGTGTGCTTTTCTTTTGTATTTTACTTGTATGTATTTTGTTAGACACGTTCATTTTCTTTCTGTATTATTCTGAATTGGAAATAAAATGAATTGATTCGGTAGAGGCATTTGGAAACTAAAGTACTTTGAAAAGAAAATACTATGGTTGATTTATTTTGAACATGGTTAAAAATAACAAAAAAGACAATATCATATAGACTGTTACGCTGGTACATGTAAAAGTTAAAAATAGATAAAGACTGAGAAAGAAAGAAAGAAAGAAAGAAAGAAAGAATAAAAATAGAAAAAAGAAATGAAGTAAAAAAGAAAGTAGATACGTCAGAAATAAAAGAAAACAAATAAAGACAACCAAAATAAATATGATGAATAAAATAAAGCAAAATCTAATTAGATACAGAAGAGATAAAAAAAGAAAAATGTAAAGAAATGAAGAATGACAAAAGGGCGAAATTAAACTGAAAAAAATAAAAGGGAATTAAAATTCAAAGAAAGATAACTGAAAACAAATAGAGTCATAAGAGTAAAGAAAGTTGGAGAAAAATATAGAAAGATTAATTGAATGAATAAAACAAAAGAAGACGTTTGAATGACAGAAAAAATGGAAGAATTTGGAAAAAAGTGTAAAAAAAACGTTAAAATTATTAATGACAGAAGACATTAAAAAGTAACAAGGAAAGAAGATATCGAAATGCAAAAAAGGCGTCCGAAGACGAATGTTTCAAGAAAGAAAAAAAATGAAGAATATAGAACACAAATTAAGTCCAAATTAAGTCCAAAAGAGAAAAGAGCCTCAAAAGAAAATAAGGAAAAGAAAACAGAAAGAGAAAGAAAACGAAAAATATACCTAGTGTAAGAAGAGAAAATGTTGAAGAAAAAAAAGAACATAAGCAAATATATTAGTTCGATAGTGGCACAGTAATAAATATAGAAAAATAAAAGATAAAAATCGCAGTAAAAACGCAAACGAAAAGAGGAAGTTGATAAAGCAGATTCGTCCAAAAATAATTTTAAAAAAAGCAACCACAAAATAAATATTATAAATGAAGAAAAGTATAAACTGATTATTTTCAAAAGGAAGGAAGGAAGGAAGGAAGGAAGGAAGGAAGGAAGGAAGGAAGGAAGGAAGGAAAAAATAAATTGTGAAGATTAAAGTATAAAAACTAAGAAAGGAAAATAAAAACACTTAGAGTCAAAAGAGAAAACAATATAAAAAGAAAAAAACGTGATGATGAAAAAAAAGAAAAAATAGTATTAAATAAAGAATTGTTCAGAAAAAAGTAGTAAAAGAAAACAGAAAGGAAAAGGGAAGCAGAAAAAGAATTAGAGTAAGAAGAAAAATCCTCAAGAAAGACAAAAGGAAATAAATACAAAAACAATGAAAGAAAGAAAGAAAAATGAAATATAAAACGGATTCTTTACAAGATGAGAAAAATTCCAGGTAGAATGACAAAAAAAAATAGGAAAATAATGAAGTTGTATCGAAAGAAAGAATGAAATTAGACGGAAATACATTGAAACGAAAGAGACTTTGTGAGGTCACACGCACAGAACAAAGATATGAAGGGAATTCATGTGTCAAAACAAGCGTTAACGAGAGAACAATGAAATGATGAAGATAATAAATGAACAATGCTAGTTGATGCGAATAATGGAAAACAAGTTCCAATGAAGAAATAAAAAAGCAACACAACAGATTGCATTTCATGAAAAACAAGTTAAAAAGAAAATTTCAAAAAGACGAGGAATAGAGGTACTGAAAAAATGAAAAGCTAATCTTAGAAGCAAAAGCAAAAACTAACATGTTGATGAAATAAGACATAATGAGTTACCATGTTTCATGAGAGGTAGATTTGAAGCTAATGGAAAGACGAGCTTTGAAAGAAAACTCCATTGATTGGAAATTCGAAGACATAAAACGGAAGAATCTAGTAGAAATGATAATGTTGGGAAGCCGCAATATTAGATGCGCATTCTCAGTAACACAGAAAGTTAAGATGGCAGAAAAGAGAAAACAAGACGAAGAAAACATTCAGATACTGTTAGCAATGGCATCTTTATTTTCATTATTAATTACGAAACATTGTCAACCAATGTAAATCCTTCATTATCAATTCATACAGCTCAATTTCAGTTGCTTTTCACCACAACAAATCAAACTATCATTCAAATCCCCACATTAACGAGAGAGAATCGAAAATTTAAAAACTAAAAAGCGACTGTAAACAGTTTTATATTGGAGGCCGGTATTAACACTAACGTTTCGATACCTTTTAAATCAGGTCAGTTTTACACCTATCAAAAGATAAAATATAGACATAAAGTCAAATTATTTAGCACTTGTCTATACTTCTTTTGAGATGAGGTATTGTTATTATCTCCGTTTTTTTTAATCATATCACCCCGAGCAAGGCGGTAACGCCACTGATGTGCAGGGGGCAACGTAGGAGTGAAGAGATTTGGAAAGAAAAAACCGGAAACCGCATCCTAAACAGGGCACAAGGGATGAGCCTCTTCACCTGTTCAATAGACGAGGGTGGAGTGTGAACCAGTCGATAGTTTAGTAGATACTCCAATTGAAACAAAAAGAGTGAGAAGATTGGGAAAGAGAAAACCAGAAACCACATCCTAAACAGGGAACAAGGGATGAGCCTCTTCACCTGTTCAATAGACGAGGGTGGAGTGTGGACCGGGCGATAGTTTAGTCTATCTACTCCAACTGAAAAAAAAAGAGAGAGAAGTTTGGAAAAGAGAAAACCGGAAACCATATCCTAAACAGGGAACAAGGGATGAGCCTCTTCACCTGTTCAATAGACTTGGGCGGAGTGTGAACGGGGCGATAGTTTAGTCTATCTACTCCAATTGAAAAAAAGAAAAAAAAGAAAAAACAGAGTGAGAAGATTGGAAAAGAGAAAACGCATTGACTTATTAACGCTATTTATTCACAATTGACCCCAAGCATATATAAATAAAAGCGTTGTTTGATTGATCTAAATTTGACTTGTGAGTTCAATCCCTAGTCTCAGCCGTTAATGAAAAAACGTAGGTAGTCGAATTATCAAGGGGAATTAACAAAAAACTGAGTACCCATGGTACACAGAATTAGAACAATCTACCCGCGTAGACTAAATAAATTGTTCGGTTCGAATTCAGATAAATATTACCTAAAAAAGCCGAAGCTAAGTTAATCAATATTAAGGTCTGCTCAGCTCCAAGATGGGCGATCGCTTGAGAATACCACGTGCTGTAAGAGCCATATAATATATAACACCTCGAAATGGTTGATCGATGTTCCAAGTTCTAATTCTAGTTGGGTTCGTTATATTCACTTACGTGCAATAACATTTTGAAAGAAATTAATCCATAAACACTTCTCCTCTCAGCTATGGGTCAATTATTAAGTAACACTAAACATTATTACGCCACAAACTCCAAAATTATTTTAATCTAAAACTATTATCTGTCTTCAAATAAGCTGCCAAGGAACGACAAGCCCTAGAAAATGAATCAATCAATCTTTATTTAAATTAGTCAAACCCGGCGTTTTTAAAGAATGCTTATCGAAAATAAAGAATAAAATTCGGTAAAGTTCAACTTTGTATCACATGTATCATGGAAAGTATTTCTTAATGTGGTAGATGTTGTATCGCTCGAGAGACTGTTACACAAGCGAAAAAAATCTCGAATACATATTCTTTATTAACAAGAAAAAATTTTTACTATAGTAATTGATAATTTACTTATATAAATGACAAATTCTGGAAAAAACAGTAATAGTAGTGGTACTATTATTATTTGATAAGGTAGTGTTTCTTATATATTTTGACTCGTAGGATTATAATTTTAATATTGACAACTGGTACTCAATAAAGTTCAGAAAATTTGTCTAGGAATAATAATAATTATGATACAATAATACATGAGTTGTGAAACGAGTAATGTCATTACTGACAAGTTCGATGAATATTATTACTTATTGAGAGAATAACTACAGCTGCTGAAGTCAGTCATCAGGTGGTTTTCAAATATTTATTGCAGAGTAGGCAAATACTTTTCTTCTGCATATGTCCTGAATGTTTCTTTTTTAAATTCTGTACAGATTGTTCCAGGGCTCTCATCAAACAATTGCGACCGTTGTTCCCTGCATAATGCTGATAATAATTTATCAAAGGTCTACCAATATGTTTATCCCGCAATTATATATATATATATATATATATATATATATATATATATACTAAATTGTTATAGGACAGATTTAAATTAAATTAGAACTGTAAACTCTTGTATACATATTTGAAGGGAGATGAATATTCAATATGCGGAGCATTTAAATATTTAGTTAGTGAAGATCAGACAGTTATGCTACTATCTTCCCTACCTACCTATCTACCTACCTATATATATATATATATATATATATATATATATATATACAAATGAACAAGAAACGAAGAAAAATTTTACGTTAAAAAAGATTAAATTAAAACGGTGTTAAATTTAGAAATAGAACAATTAATATTTATTATTAATTATTATTAATATTTTGGCAAGTAGTCTTTTATCTTCAAATGTCGGTATCGAGATTATAATATACTATTAATATGGTTGATGTGGAGAGTTTTGTCACTTAACTGAGCAGAGTCATGAGAACGCCGAACTTTTGTGGAGACACCACAGTGATGTCCTCACTTCTCGGGAATTTATTTCAATGTGCAGCTTGAAAGAATTGAACTGTAGTACTAAAAGGTATAGATCGAGAAAAACTGAGGTCCACTCATACACCCGATCACGTAGATCACATTCTGCTGAGAGAATCCAGCTATTACCACACGTCAAGTGTCCCTAGCCTTTAGTACACCGCATGTTACAGCATGAAATGCACTTCCAGTGCAGCCCCCTATATCATTTCATCCACTGATCACTCAGTACAAGAAAAGTGTTGCCGATCTTTTATTTCGGAATTTCTTAATTCGTTGCTTGTTTCTTTAGTTTTGTATCCGGACGAGACAACATTTGGAAGAGATTGAATAAGAAATTTACACAAGGAACATTTGTGCAAGGATCGGGATCTCCATCGTACAATACAGGTCTACTAGAAGTTGCTCTAATATGAAAACGTATGTGGTTTTCGCATGATGCGACCCTAGGATATCTTTGTCACATTGTTTCCGATGCATCACTTGACACCCAACATAAAAGAAAATATCTTATTTCATGGCCTGCACGTTCCTCCGACTTCAAACATTTGAATTTTTATCTGTAGAGTCACTTAAACCAATTAATTTATGTAGTACAAATTAATAATACTGAGACACTTGTTCAACGTGTCATGGTGCTGCGGGAGTATATGAAATGGCCTGCTAATCAAGGATCCGTCGGGTGCTTGCATTTTTAGAAGCAAGAGAGGGATCTTATGAAAATTTGCATGTATCAAGAAATTTTTTTGAACATGCTCATATGTGCATTTTATCTTGTTTTGATTTAAGTAAATCTACATGTGTAAAAGTATTTTAAGAATGTACATCTAACTGCCGTAAACTATAAAATTAATAACACATGAACGAAGGATTTGCGGGATTATCTTTTTAAAGTTATAATGCTTCCTTTATTTTTAACATGTTTATTTACGGATGAGGCTAATTTATTTGACTTATCAGCGAGTACATTTCGGATTTAGGTCATATATCTTTAGTATATTGACTGCATATGTGTTAAAGTGGTCAGTATTATGGATATAACTAGTGTAAATATAAAAGTGGACAATCAGTAGCAACCGTTTGGTTCATGTTTAAACGAAACCCAAGCCCGAAATGTTGACACTATAAGTAGATACCATGCTTAAAACAGTATCCTGCAAACATAAATTCTACTCGTTGTGATTTTTCTGCTGAGTCACTATTCCTCACCTGCTATGTATATAATTAAATATATATATGTGTGTGTGTGAGTGAGTGTGTGTGTATATGTGTATGTGTGTATGTATATATATATAGATGATCAAATTAATATATATATGTAAATGATCATATTTTATCTCTCTCTATATATAGGAAATATTATTAAAAGTTGTGAGGTTAAAAATGTATTTTCTGGCAGTATTTGCTTATTTCTATTATTATTAATACTGTCAAACAATACATTTTTAAACTCACAACTTTTTAATAATTTTTCCTATACATATTAAGACAGTATACGTGGATCATCACTATATATATATATGACGCCCAAGGCCCAGAGGTAGAATCGCCGACTGACGTCAATTCGGTCGGGTTTCAATCCTGCGTTAAAAAGCAATCGGTGTCTAACCGCACTGATGAGCTGTGATACAGCGAAACAGATTTGTCTGCGGATGACAATATATATATATATATATATATGTGTGTGTGTGTGTGTGTGTGTGTGTGTGTGTGTGTGTGTGTTCATTTGATTCCTTCCCGGATTAACTTTCAATTAATTATATTGCCTATTTCTTAGATATAGTGTTCGATAATCCATTAATAAATATTTCATTATTAAAAGAAAATATTTCTCTTGGGAATTATTGTGCATATTGAATCAAAAAAATATTTTAAATATATTAGTTGTAATCATTTACTCATCTTATATAATTTGTGTGAAGAAATATTATTCTCATCACGAGTGGGCCCGTGCCGTCAAAAATGACGTCAGAATATTTATATTGCTATGCTGTCTAAAATGGCGTCAGCTTATGTTGATGTACCTACTATTGGGTATTTTGAGAAAATAAGAAAAAATGATCCAAACCCCTGAGCAGATATTCTTCTTCTTCTTCTTCTTCTTCTTCTTCTTCTTCTTCTTCTTCTTCTTCTTCCTGTTCTTCTGTTGTATACATACTTTGTTTTGTGTCCCAAGAAACATATTATAAGAAATAACGACATGACATCTTTCACTGATCCATGTTGTAGGAAATGTAACAAAACCAATGAGCACACACATATTTTTAATGTCTGACCTGCTCTTATAAGTAATATTTTTGTATTTCTTCATGGTTTCGGCTACCAGATATTCACTTTAATTTTCAGAACCTTTTTCCAACCAATGCGAATGATAGTGCAATTATTTATGTCTTCCTTTAACATGTTTTAGTTTTTATACAAGATCCTAGTATTTTTATATTTTTGAAGATCTTCAAAGACATCACAGTCTCCAAGAACTACCATGTCACTAAAAAATAATACTCGTTTCTTGTGGTCCTGATCACAATGTTTCAGTGATTACCTTTGATTGTTCTGTTTGTGTTTATAGTAAAGTTACATAAAATTGTTACAGGTTCTTTAACATTAACTGGGTGATGTTCATATGAATTTCTTTCTTTTCGCAAAGTTTGGATATTTCAGGCCGGCACTGATGCAAACACCATGTAATCTGATACAAGATGGTCAGTTGTTTCGATATACTAAAATCAAGCATGTACATAAATTTAAATACCTGGGAATTGTTCTTACATAGGACGGAAAGTGCGACACTGAGATCCGAAAGAGAATTGGCATGGCCAGGACTGTATTCAAGAAGCTGAGTAGAGAATTGAAAGACAAGAATAATTCGCTAGAATCAAATAAGGGAGTACTGGATTACTATGTAGTTTCTGTTCTTCAATATGGATGTGCTGAAAAATCTCAGATATGAAAGAAAGAATTGAAGAAACCGAAATATGTTTCTACAGAAGGATGATAAGCATGCCATAAACCAAACTTTTGAGCAACGGTGAGGGTTTGGAGAGGATGAAAACAAAAAGAAAAGACATATTTAACATCAAGAAACGATGGCCGAAGATTCTTGGAAATGTAATGAGCAAGAATAAAACCTTCTGTTTCAGCTTTTAAACATGTAGAACGTAGCGATTGATTGGTACGCAGTTTATCCACATAAGACTGCTCAGTACTGGCAGAGTGTTGACCATGGAGAGGCTTAATTTACCATCGTTTCTATATTTGGCCCAGTGTTTTTGCTTTCCTTTTTAGGCTCTTTGTCGATGCAGTAATACTTTAGGATTTACTCACATTTCTTCACCTATTTTGAACTTGTTGGCTTCCTTCATTATGAAATAAAGTTCATTGTTTCTTTCATTTTCTTTGACACAGATCATCATGCACGCTTCTGTAGGCTTCATATATCTTTGAAGACCAAGATCGAAACACTTTAAAGTATTAACTTCTCGTCTTCCTAAATATTTCTTATATTTTGACACGAAGGAATAAAAATGATAAAAAAAAAATTCCGGGAGGGTTAGTAAATTGATATTTGTCATGAAGTTAACATTTAAACTAATTTGTTTAAAAGCTTTTTACTGCGCGATATTTAACAAGCGATTCTTTTCAAATAAAAAGAACGAAAACACAAAAATCTAAAAAACACAAGTTAAAATACTTAAATATTTTCTGAAGAAACAAATCACGTTTTCATAGTGTTTTTTTTCTATATTTTCGAAGTTGCTATAGTGATTTTAGCATAGATCTATTATTTTTAATTTTTCTTTTTTTTTTTTAATTTTTTGCTATTTCGTAAAATATATTTTTATTTTCTTTTTGTTTTTAGTACTTTACTTGACATTCATAACGTTATCATATTGGGGACAACTTGAATGTTGAAACGAATAAGTAGTAAGATTCAGATTAAAAAATGATGATGAAATATCTAAGATAGTGAAATCCTCTATTATATTAAGTAATTGCTGATATAAAAAGGTTTAACAGGAATACAGCTTTGTTGGAATTTTCTACTCAGTTCAGATAAAGTATCCAGTCATCGAAGTTATTTAACTGAATAGAAAACAATAACAATAAACTGATTCTTGAAGAACATATTTGATAGTTCAGAAATATTTGAAGGGGCAGTTATGATTTAGCATCAGGACTGCTTTTAATTGATTAGATTTTCCTATCCACTAATTTAAATGATGAATTTTATCAAATGTGTCAGGAAAAAATAATTATTGACTTTCTAAACTTGTTACAAAATTCTATAGGGATTTGAGTATAATACCTTTCCAAAGTAAATACATTTATTCCAAATCAAAATTTTGTTTTAAAATTTATAAATAAATTTAACAATATAAATTCTGAGCATGCATTTGGTAAAAAATATCCTATACGTTAAGTTGTTATTTACAAAGAATAATTGAAAGGAGTTTAAGACAAGTATGTGTTTTCTCACCAGAATATTCACCCTTTAGATTCAGACGAGTTTGAGAGAATTAAAAGTTGTTCCATTATCAATTATTCGTGACTACAATCTTAACAACGAGATATATGAAAATGAGAAAGCTTCGATAAGAGACACAGCTAAGAAATCTACAAGAGACCATCAGAAAATAGTGAAGCGAGAAGACAGGGCATCAAGTGCAAATGAGAATGCATGATTTTTATTAAAATGATTAGCCATCATGGCAATGAAAAACTTAGATACAAAAATTAAACAAGTACAAAAATTTAAATATCTGAGAATTATCTTAGAAGGGAACAAAAAATGCAACAGCGAAATCAGAGAACGAAATGTATTAACAAAAGAAATTACATTCCGAAAGTTAAACAAAGATTAAAAACAAGAACATTTTATTAGTAACAAAAAAAGATTACTGAACTGTTAAGTAATATCGGTTATATTTTTTATACGGTAAAGAATTCTAAACAATACTCCTCACAATGGAAGAAGCAACTTGAGGCAAAGAAATTGTGGATGCTGTGAAAACCACAGACAAATCATTTGGACAACTATGAAAATAAAAATAAAATAGAAAAAAGGACGCGTACACTTAAGAGACAGTTGAAATATCTAGGGCAAATATTAAAGGAAATATAGCTTCGAAAATTTGATACACACAGAACAGAAAGCAAGCAAGAAGGACAGAGAAAAACGATGCATAATATTATATATATATATACACCATAGTTATCCGCAGACAGATCTGTTTCGCTGTATTACAGTCCATCACTACGGCTTAGACTCCGTTCGCTACCTAACCCAGGATTAGGATTGAAACCCGACCGAATCGGCGTTAGCCGGCGATTCTACCCCAGGGCCCTAAGCCATATATATATATATATATATATATATATATATATATATATATATATATATATATATATATATATATATATATATATATATATAAAACAAGTTTTCGTCATATTTACCCGTTTTTAAAAAAAAATCAATTTTATTATGACACGTATCTAAAGGCAATTATCACACGACAATGCTCAACGTATCTACGGTTAGGCAACTATGTAATAGACATATCATATATAATCATCAGTACGGTTAGACTCCGATTGCTTTTAACCCAAGATTGAAACCGGGCCGCATTGGCGTCAGTCGGCGATTCTACCTCTGGGATATGGGGGCTTGGTTGATGAAGGCAGTCTTTATAGCGTGTATATTATCATTATACACGACCATATATATATATATATATATATATAGATAGATAGATAGATAGATAGATAGATAGAGAGAGAGAGGGGGGAGAGAGAGAGGGAAGAATGAGGAAGAGAGAAAATGAAGTCAGGAATCATTTTCATAACAAATTATTACTCAGCCCCTTTAAGCAGAATTTTTATTGGAAAATTAATTCGCACAATATTATTAGAAAAACAAACGCTCAACGTACTTTTTAAAATCAATCTATCTATCTATCTATCTATCTATCTATCTATCTATCTATCTATCTATCTATCTATCTCAGGTTTTCCTTGTCTTTCTCATTTTGTACCTTATTTATCTATCTATATAAAGTAAGAACACTGTTTCTATCAACAGAAAAAAATCATGTTTTTATACATTAAAGATTTACTGAAATATGAATCTCAACTTTTTAACACGTACATAAAATAATTCCGAGAAAATAAATTTTATTTCAAAAATTTCCAGGGTATTTCCCTTTGTATTTATGTTATCGTACTTGCCTTGATCGTGTGTTGTTTTGTCAAATTATGAAATAATATACACGTATCATTTCTTACATCTGCTGCCTCTCTCTTTAAGTGAAACTTTCTGAAACTATTCTCCTCTGATTTTCCTGCATATGATAAATCTAGTCTTTTTTGTTTGAGTTTTTGCTCTGATTTCATTGACATTGCTTCTGGCTGTATTAACGGAATGATAAATTAGTTAAATTATAAAACATGTGAAAATCGAATCTGGCTCTTTTCTGCATTAAGAAGCGATAACTGGTTCACAGAGTCTTGTAGAAGTTTGGACATCATGGCTGACCTGATTAAGGGCATCGTCTTTTATATTCACTAACAGGATGTTCTTAAAGAAAGCCTTTTAGCCATGTCAATAACCGCTGTGAATAGGGTTGTCAAATATGTACAAATATCATGCAGATGTCGACTTCCCAGCCACGGAATATATAAATCAACGAACGAGATTTCACAGTGGTATTTACGCTCTTGTCATTATTGCGTGTAATTAGAGTGAGTCAGGCGATATGAGATAAGGACTGTCTGTTCTTTGTTCATTCTGGTTGATTTTAATGAAGAAACCTTGACAGCTAGATTACATCATTGGGTGTCTCTTTTTATAACGACCAATGATTCTCTCATCTGAAAGTTAATAATCGTTTCCTATGTTACTAGCATGTTTTAGAGAACTTCTAATAAGTTTTCTGTTTTTCATTTTGTAAAGCTAAATAATAAACAAAAGAACTAAACCTACAAAAGTTAGATTAATAGAACAGGAAAAACAGTCGACTAAGCAAAAAAAAAAAAAAAATGAATGCGAAACCGCTGCTTCTAAACTAATGCAATACCGTTTTTAAATATTATGCTAGTATAAACACTGTCCTGGGTATGACGATAAACTACATCCGGCAGCAAGACGTCTAACTGAGAGATTAAGGCTGTTGTAGACACTGGCATCACCTCTTAATTGCTGTTGTACTCTAATGCACCCTGGCTCAGGGTGGTAACACCTTTTAGCGTCGAAGTCATGGGCAAATAGTTCATCTCCAATCTGGAGTCGAAAATAGTAAAAATTACCTGCAATACATTTTTTAGGAAGAAATTAATATATATTCTATTAATATGAAACTCGCGTAAAAATTTCGTTAGCTTTAAATAAGCGACTGAGTTTGATATGCCGTAAAATAAAAAGAAACCAACATGAATATTTTAATGTGTTCTTTCCATACATCCCTTCTGAGCAAATTCTTATAAAATATATTGTTTCTTTAACTTCTTCTTCTTCTATGTACCTTCAGGACATAGGCGATCATGGTTCTCCACGTCTCCCTATCCCTTGTGGCTCTGAGTATGTTTGCTCCTGTTACTCCTGGCAAGCCCCATTCCGTCATCCACCTGATCAGGCCCTGCAAATATGTTCTCCTCTGCCTTCCTCTGTCTCCCTTTCCTTCTATCTGGCCAGTCAGTATCAGGTTCTTCAAGCTCTCCTTCCTCATTGCGTGTCCCAGGAACTTCAGTTGTCTCTTCCTGATGCTCAGTATTAATTTCCTTTTTGTTGCCATTCTTTCCAACACCTCATCGTTGCTTGCATGCTCAGTCCACGATATTCGCAGCATCCTTCTGTAGAACCACATTTCCGCTGTTTCCAGTTTTGTCCTCATTTTCGATGATATTGTCCTGCATTCACTGCCGTATTCAAGAACTGACATCACAAGTCTGTTAAAAATACCCTTTTAGAAATCCCTGTCATGTAATTAACAAAATATTTTTTTATGAAAAACTAATTGTAAATTTAAGTGTTATTTTTTTAATTTTTTATGATCTAGGCAGTTGACTGCCACTGGTGTGCTGGGGACTACATAGGAGGAAAGTTATGTGAAAGCGTGACAGTTTATAGGGGCTGTCAAGAAGTGGATAAGAGAAAAATGAGAATACTGATGAGAGTGGAGTAGATAAAGAAAGGAGCATGAGAGAGGATGCAAGTTTGTGATATAAGAGATTACTGACTTTACATTTAAATTCTTGGAGATTGTAGCTCTCGTGTAAGCAAGTAAACGGAAGGGAATTCCAAATGCGGATGGCTGCTGGAGTAGAATTTGCGTTTACATTTTATTGGTTTCACATTCTGTGTATATATCTGTTTTAATTGGTATCACTTCACACAAGGTTGGAAATCTAATAACAAACAAGGATCTACTAGGTGTGAAAAAAATAGAGACAGGAACATTAAAAATGAGCGGGAAGAGAAAAGAGTAATAAGTAGAACCGTAGATAGCGAGTGACATTGCATTTAAATTTTAGAAGACTACAGTTTGCTGGAAAGCATGGAATTTGACGGGAGTTTCACAAGCGATATGTGCGAGAAAACATGCTGTCACTGTAGAACTTACGGCTACATCCAGCCAGCTCAACTGTAAATTGACGAGATCGCGGCACTAGTCTAGTCACTCAGTTAATTGCCGTTCGCGATACACGCTTAGACGTTCATGTCTCTTTAAAAACATGACTGTGTAGGTAGAAAATTTTCCAGCAGTAGGTTGCTATTACTCTCTGCAGTAGATTGGTTGCTAAGCAAGGCTATAGAACACAATGTTTTGTGTTATTTAATCTATAGGTAGAGGGAGAAGAGATGCATTGATATCTTCCCAAATAGTATTTGAGCTTAAGTAGATGTAACAAATTCCGCGGCAATCCGATTTCTTGTTCAAAGCCGAAACCCATTGCACTACAGCACACTTTCTATTCAGTCAGTTAAGTGCCATACGTGATATACGCTTGGGCGATCATGTCTTGAAAGGACATGACTGTCTGGGCAGAAGATTATCCCGCAGTAGGTTGCCATTGCTTTCTGCGGTAGACTGGTTGCCGACCAAGGCTATAGAACCCAATCTGTCCTGTTATTTAACCTATAACTGGAAGGAAGTGACGGATTAATATCTTTCCCAAGGGTATTTGCGCGTAAGTGAATGCAATGAATTCGGCTTGAATTCGAATCCGGCTCCTCGATCTCTCGTTCCGAGCCGATATCCATTGCACCACAAGGCACATCCCACTTTCTATTACCACGATTATATTTATTAAGTATGATTTTATGCAAATGCTATGTGAGGTAAAATGTATTAGTGACTCAGGTTTGAGGTCTAGCTAACAATGATTCTCTATTTTCATGCTATAACTATTTAAAAAAATTATGTAGGACTTAGAACCGAGGTAAAATGTTTTTGGGACAAAAGTTTGAATTCTAGCTATAAATAGTTTTGTAATTTTCGTGCTATGACTGTTTAAATGCAATCATGTATGACTTCATGTAACGGTTAAAAGCGAAGTAAAATGTATTCGTGACCAAAGTTCAAATTCTAGCTGACAATACTTTTGCATATTTCGTGCTATGGCTATTTAAAAAAAATATGTATGTCTTGATGTAACGGTTAGAAGCGAGGTAAAACGTTTTTGTGACCAAATTTCGAATTCTAGTTAACAATCATCATCCACCACACACAGGTGGTGCATAGGGCAGCAACTTTGTTGCTGTAACAAACTGTTTTGTACGGGTCTGGGTTGTTAGCCCTTCACCCAACCCCCAAACGTGGAGGACCGGTGGACCATTCTTGATCCTTACGTTTACAGCACCTACTATTCCCAATTGGCCACCCATTAAGTACTGACCAAGCTCGATGTTGCTTAACTTCGGTGATCAAACGGAAACCGGTGTATTCAAAAGATATCGCCGAAAACCGTAGTATTGCATATTTTTGCTCTGACTACTTAAAAACTCATGTAACTTCCGTGTTCTATTAATAGAACACGGAAGTTACACGTGTCTCTTGTACCTCACATGTTACGATTAGACGAAAATTTATCCCTTAGTTTAATGCGATCTGTAAACATATAACTGACATAAGTATCAACATAATAACAGTTGGAATTTGTTCAAAAATGTATTACCCGCCATTAGATATAAATAGTTAAATTTTGAACATAATATTTACTTAATTTCTTTCCTGCAATATTTATTAGATATTTAACACAGGTATATACTTCGAAAATATTTTCAACCATTTTATTTTTAAATTTTTAGAAAAATTTACGACGAGAAAAATGTTTAGGTTTAATCTTAAAATTATTACATTAATTTTTAAAAAATTATGTTTATAAATAAACATCTTAAAAAATACAATGCTGTTTCTGAAGAATGACATTATCGTAAATAAAACGCTGCAGATGTGAACACCTGCTCAGTGTACTATAATGGAACAAAATGGCAGACGTTTTATTCCTACATATACTTTTAAAAGATTTTTGCACATTTTTCCAAGTTTCCCTTTCACGCCCTTCAATAGATTACTTTCGAAAGAATCCCGGGGAAGATACGCTGTAAATAATTCTACTTGATAAGCCTCCATTTTTTTAACAGCTGATTAGATATTTGACTACTCACAAACAAACATTTTCAGTGCATTCCTATACTCTATTAATAGATACTGTATTTCTAAAGACAAATAATGATCTATTAAGTTTTAATTACGAGAAAATACGAGCGAAACATATATCAGTGATGTTATTCAAATATCGCGAGAAAAAATAAAACATATATAATGAAAAACTAAAGAACGCTTATCCCTCCATCAGAATTTGGCAAAAGATGAGTAAATCTTGCATTCATCTACCGAGTGAAAGGAACTGAATTAGGCATCAGGATATTGGAAAAACAATTAAACCTTGGCAAACCTATTCAAAATATATTCATTCAGGCTTGTTTTGCTTTGATGTTCGTATTTTTTACGCTAAATTAACTTAGCCAGTGAATGCATACCCAATGGCACCTTTTATTTCTGTTCCCACTTTATTTATTTTAACCCCTTTCCTTCCCGTTTGGTAAGCAGAAATGTCAGTTCTCTGGTGGATGTGGGCCATCTTTAGATTTTCCCGTGTGATTTTTTTATTTGTTGTTGTGGGTGAATGAGTGTGTAACTGTATGTATGATTAATTTTAATTTATCTATGTCTCGCATTAATTTCGTCCAGTTAACAGATAATACATGATTGCGTCGGGGTGCTCTTTTTGTTATAGACTGTGAGCAAATGACCCTATTATACTGCGCAGTCGACAAAATTAAAAGCAAACAACGCGTACGCGCGTAATGAAAATTATTATATTACAACAACTTAACAATCGCTCCCTGATTACAGCACCGTCCTGTTTTAATTGCACGAAAAGTCCAAAGAATAAGTGTATAAAAACAACCTCTGGTTTTAGCGTGAAACTGAAATAGATAATGGTTAGCGAAAAATAAAGAATGTAAGAAATATTATGACATATAGCGTCTGCTATAGTACAAAGAAAGAAAGAAAGAAATTTCTGAATGAAAGAACTTAAAATAGAGGAAATAAGACTAGAGAAGAGAAAGAAAATGTTTGTAACAAAGAAATGGACATATATTCGTTATTGATAATTCTTACTATATATAAATATAGGTACCTCCATTACAGAACAAAAAATCGAGCATAGTATGATTTAAAAAGGTTCAAAACTTAATAAAACGAACTTTTTCTATCAAGATGTTTATAATATTATGAAGAGGAAAGATCAAAGTATTTTTTAAATTTATTTTATAAAATTTTGAATCACTTTGAACATTTGTGCAATACATAAAACATTGAAAGTCATCCTTAAATAAAGAAATGTACCATTATATTTTATGGGTACAGTTAGTGCCAATAATTTGTCAGAAATAGTGATATGAACTGTCCAAAAGATTAAACTTAGAAGATGGTAACCATAAGTATATATATATATATATATATATATATATATATATATATATATATATATAAGAAGCAGTTCAAAAAACAATCTGCTAGGTTACACACATTGAAAAACTGCTCTATGTCATACTACTGAATCGCATTGATTTGTATTATTTTAAATACAATTTTTGTGGCCAATGATATATTATTATAATATGATCGTAATGACCTGCCATTGCGGAGTCCTATTTGATTAAAACAGTAAGCTCTTTTACCATGGTCGATTGTTGTCAATGACAATGAACACTGTTTTTCATACTGGTGAAACAGTTCTGGTGTTTTTTCTTTGTTTTTAATTTATTATTTGCAATATTGACTTATATTTTTATCTAGACAGGATCGTCATCACAAATTCTGTTTACTTTAATTGATGTGTGCAAAATATGCAATCACCGGATCCACTTTTACTATGTTGAATTTACCTGGGTCTATAAACGTTCCCATTTTTACACACTACATTTACCGACCTCCTGAGGATTGTGTGATAAAGTATATTACTGGCAGTCGTGGTTGATCACTGCTGACTTTAAATTGGATTATCACCTTCCCAGACCGACACTATGTACTAAAAATGATCAGAATTATCTCAAAATTCAGATACAAAAACAAATTTTTACTACTTTACTTAACAATCGAAAATAAAAAAAGAATAAAAAATAACATCAAAAAAGTAAAATAAATTAATAATAATTAATACTAATGCATACATAAAAACAAGTGAAATTAATACTAACAACCACGGACAAATACTAAAATTCTATTCCTGATATTGAGAACTTTAACCAGAGATTACTGTAAACCATGAAACTATATTTTATCATACGCGTGTGTGTGTGTGTGTGTGTGTGTGTGTGTGTGTGTGTGTGTGTGTGTGTGTGTGTGTGTGTGTAGATGCGTAACATTCAGTTTAGTTGTGTCAAAATTTTCAGTGGACGGAAGAAGAATAAAACTTGATATATTTATTAATCAATCTCCACATAGTTTCCACCAAGTGACAATCTTCTGAAAAGCAAATTTTTAAATAATATAGACGTTCAAGCAGTGCAACTTACTGCTTGCCTAATTAATCAGGGTACGTAATTGCAATATTAGATCTTTGAAAAAAGAAAATTATATCGTAGAGTATCAGGGTGGTGGAAAATAGAAAGTATGTCGTACAGCAGCGGGTTTCCATTTGTGCGGCATGAGAATTGTTTACAAGATAATTCGTTTACGATTTTCAGGAATTATAATGCGCATATCGAATTTGTAAATTTATGTGACTTCCTGTAATTCAAATTACAGTGGGGTTTTGATATATCCCTGTTTTGATTCTACCGCTCTACAGCCAATTAATAAGCACCTCTCGCTAGAAAATTAATTTTGCCAATGTAGAAGATATAATGTGGAAACATTCATTGCGATAAAACCACTTCTTATATTCTGTTTTTAGGCTTAATGTATTTCAAAATAAATAAATCAATACTGCCGCCCTTCTGGATATCTGTAATCATGCGAGGGACCATAAACATTTCTACAAAAAACATTTGTTTGTTGATAATTCCAGCCCATCGACCGATGCCAAACTGACGTCGATTTTGCGCCAAATCTAGCTCTTGAGTTTAATGAGGAAGACGCGCCGCAGAGTGTATCAAATTTCTGGATTATGTGACCATCAATGTAAAAGAAGATTAGTTGGAATCGGATTGCTTTACACTTAAGTTTGACCATATATAAATCCCGATACTAGTATTGTAATATAGGGCGACTGGTGGCTATATATTTCCAAATTGTTCAAATGGTGTTATATTTCAGAAACAGGAAATCGGGCCCCCTTTCACCACAGATTACATATTTATACCGATTTACGTATTCATAACTGGAACGCAGAAATTTTTATTTGTACTGTCGTGAAACATCAAGTATACTATATGTAATGATGCATGCTTCCATGGGTGAAATTTCATCAATTTGTAATCATAAAGGCTGCTTTGGTGCACACACAAACACACACAGAGAGAGGGTATGTTTGGTAAATTGAAGCAATTTTTATATTTTAATTTTGCCCTCGCGCTTTTTTTATTTATGATTTCGTCGTTTGCATAAGATAGTAGTCTTTGATGGGTATGGCCTGTGAGTGAAAAGAGCAGACAATTCACTTTGCCATACATTTTGAAACGGCATGCTGTACTACTTGGCATTCGCGCAGGATGATCCAATGCTAAAAGCTCAGTGTGTTTGTGGGTAAGTCTAAAAGACTTACCCACAAACACACTGAGCTTTTAGCATTTAGGTGGTGTTTGTTGTGATGGCAACGTTATGCCTCCATTCATCTATTCGAAGGGCCTCAGACTCAACATGGAGGTCTATATGCCGATATCAAGTGACTTAAAGAGGTAGTGCGATTTGAGTCAAGAGAGTAACTGCTGAAAAAATTTATATCTTCGAAAAAATTCTGCATAGTGATATACAAGAAAACCTAGTCATGGCTCTCAGAA
This sequence comes from Ascarosepion bandense, assembly GCA_037127315.1. NCBI lineage: Eukaryota > Metazoa > Mollusca > Cephalopoda > Sepiida > Sepiidae > Ascarosepion > Ascarosepion bandense. The sequence continues at coordinate 4,597,802 of JBBBDQ010000603.1, read as the reverse complement.
TATTTCTGTGACCATTTCCCCTATACCCTCCCTAGACTGTAAAACACTTGATTATTATGTGAAGGATCCCATTCAATGATATACTAACAAAACTCCTTATAACAAAAAAAGAAAAAAATACTAAGGGCATGGATTATGATTATATTCACCAACTTAAACAATGAGACCTTCCCGAAGAGTTGCAGGAAATTCCGATATCGTATGGAGGCCGTCGCTGAATATTATGGCGATTTTATTGAAAAACATTACTCTTTTATATTTCAAGAACTTTTTGCGTATTGTTTGCATATCTAACAATTAAAATAAGATATCAATGTTATTTTCATTTTTACTTGATTTAGATGATAATTTATCCGTAACACCTTATATATATATATATATATAGACATAGAGAGAGAGAGAGAGAGAGAGAGAGAGAGAGAGAGAGAGAGAAAGGCTGAGAAAAGAGAGAGAAAGAAAATTGTTGGTTGTTTGTTCGAATTCACTGATTATATATTTCCTCTTGCGAATGTATAATTTTTTCAATATTTGCTTTAAGGCAATATGTATAATCCTCCTATATTGTAATTTTTTAACAATGAATGATTTTTCTCGAACAAAACATCAACAAATCTAATTAAATTTAGGGTTTCTGCAACAGAAATGATAAATATATAAATGTATACGAATCCTATTCTTTGTAAATATTTATCCAAAAATGTAAGTCTGAATTATGCATTGATGCTTTCAGGGATTTTTCCCTATTGTATTACAATGATTTGTCTGATTTAATGTTTCCAACTCTCCGATCTTTTTATAATTCATCCTCCAAAGCAGAAAAAATAATTTTTCATCTCTATTTCCTATAGTTCCTCTTCAGTATACACAATTTTCATCGTGTTTAGATTCATGACCCGAGCACAATATTTTACCAAACATGTTTCTATGAAAACCATGCAATTCAACTAGATCTTTAGCATTCTTTTTCATCCAAAATGTTTAGACACTTTTTGTAGTTCGGTGGTAACAGATAGGCATTTTGAAACATTTAATTACCGACTATTTCATGGAAAAATGCTTTCTTATATTCGCAATGGTTGAATCGGTTTTATCGTAAAAGTATCCGTATAATTCACGAAATAATATATATATATATATATATATATATATATATATATATATGTATATACATAGTGTGTGTGTGTGTGTGCGTTTTAATGCCAAGTCCAAGACGGTTTTTTTTAAACAAGTCGATTGCCTATGATTGAAGCACAACCACCTTCTTGATAGACGCATTACACGTCACGTCACCTAACAAACCAAAATGCTTTAAAAAAAAACATTTATTAACGTTATAATTTACAAAAAAACTTAAGGAAAATTCTGTTCGAAAATTCAAGAATTCTCTATAAATCACAATATTAAAAGCATATCGCTATTTGAAAGAAGCTGTATATCAAACATTTCATTCTTACAATCAACATTACATTTAATAGTAAATATGAAGTATTGAAAATTTTATAAAGTAGAAAATACTCTCGCAACTTTTATCATGTTAAACATTTGAATATACGCTCCTTTAAAAAAAATTACTACTTACCACTCAAAACATGATGTAAAAAGAACAACAGCAGATATAAAAACGATATTGAAAATAGCCAAACAAATGTAGACAAGGGCTTTGGACGAAGAAAAATTTGTAAATTTTTTCTATTCCTTATCTCTGACAAAACGGAAAAAAATATTAAGGTGTTGATATAATTTAATAGAAGATTAAAAGTCTTCCTTGTCAACTATATTTAACGAAAGATGTTTGAAAGAAATATTGCTGCCGCAGTATATATATATATATATATATATATATATATATATATATATATATATATATATATGCTAGCAGTATAGCTCGGCGTTGCTAGGGTGTAATGAAAGCTTTAAAACTAATCCATGGTCCTGGAGTTCAGACTCTTTGGACGTTGGCACGAAAGACTAAAAAGCAATAGTTGTTTCTACTTTGAATGAAACCGTAGACTGAAAGAGAAATGAATGGATGTAAGTCAAATGTTGATTTTCTTGTATCGATATCAAATAAGTTTTTTCGTCGTAAACTGAAAGCTAAATAAGTCCTCTGAGTAAATGGCTGAGACTAAGAACTACAATTATACCTAGTTAGAGCCAAACCCGAAGCAAAAACTAAAATAAAAGGGCTGAAAAGAACAGACACATACAGGTAGATAAACAGACACACACACAAACATCTTGCCTTTTATATATATATATTATCGATTTTCTGCACTATTGTAAGAACTGCAACCTTGAAACTTCTGAATATCGTTCTTATGTTTTTGTCTATGAGTGTATCAAATTTGATTAAAACCGCACCACTCCTTTTATAACCCGATTTTTCCGATTATCGATTTTCGATATTTATAGAAGGGTACCTCGACACAACACCTGTCTCAGAACACTCGCAGACGCTTATAGTACAAGTGTGTAAATTTTCAAAAACTATCGGTTCAGCCGTTTTGGAATCTATAGGAAACGGACACACAGACACACACACACAGACACACACACACACAGACACACACACATACACAGAGAGAGACAAAGTTCCATTTATAAATAAGTTTATATATATATATATATATATATATATATATATATATATATATATATATGGAGAATGAGAGATAGAGATAGCTTCTAGATATGTATTGCTTTACTCTTTGATTAACAGCATTCTTTAATTTTTATAAATCCAAAAGAACATTAATTATAGCACGTATCTATGGAGAACACTGATATTATATATTCCAAATACACATAAATATATGTTTTGTTTGGTTTAGCTTTTTACATTTAGTATTCGTAGCGTAAATAAATTTATAATATACGTGCGCGTGCGGGAACATTTGTAGCTAATACCCCCACAAAAAAGAAAATAAGCGGAGCGTGCCGTATATCAGTTTCTTGTTTCCCAGATAAATATCCGGTTTTTTGTCTCATAAAAACTTATCCATTTTAATTTGCAAATATCCTTTGACACAAGAGGAGTGGTATGTGTATAATCCTGGAAACGTGATAACGCATAGAGGCGATGTCGTGTGAAGAAAGAAAATCTTCAGTTAGCAAAAATAAATAAAAGCACATCGTTTATTTTTCATATTCTGATTCAAAAGAAACAATTGCATGATTGTTTAACAATGAAGCGAGTTTTATTTTTTACCTTATATATACAGATATTGATTTTCAAAACCGACCCTCTAAATTTGGCGGAGATGTTAATTGCAACCTATTCTTTATTTCCTTCTTTCAATGAGATTCAAAATTGATTAAGCTATTAATTAATTAATGACATGCAAATTTCGCACTAATAATCTAGGAATTCATCACTTTTCCAGAGTCTAGGATTAATGACATGTTAGATTGCGCGCTGAAGTTTACGATGGCAAAAGTTAAACAAAAAGAAAATTCTAAATTCAATCCAGTTGGACGCAAGACAAAAACCTGCATCCCGTAAAAGAATAATTTAATACACAATAAGTGTAGTTAACTTGTGAACCTAGGATCTAGAACTGATTAAAAGAAAGAATCATATTTATATAATATTACGAATTGTGAAAGAAAAGATGATATGGATTTAAATCTTCTTTTTCCTGGACCATTACTAGAGAATAATTCTAATATTCGGAATACACTTAATTTGTTACAATAAAATTTACTTCTGTTGACCGCTAGAAAAAAATTGGACTCTATGGTTTATTCGATCTGATGAATATAGTCAGGGGTCCATGTCATTTTTACAAACAACAATCCGAAACTAGGATAAAAATACGGTATACCAAATGGAAAGTACATTTATTGATACTCGGGAATTGACGTGTTCATTTCAGACTAAGATGTGTGTAAATGCGAAGCCGTGTGCATTGGCAAGTGTGTCCTTGTTAAATGTGTGCTTTTTCACTAATAAGCGTCTATGCAATGCGTGTATGTGTCTCTGCATATGGGAAACTCATTTACTTGTAGTGAACCGGAGGATCTGGTGTCGTTGCAGTGTGTTTTTAACAGCTTTTCACAAGGTCGTCAATGCACGTACACATGGCGTGGAGTGCGTCATCTACAGCGACCGTTTTCTTTTGGCTGGCTGGATGAAATCCGCTATGGTTATTTTTGACATGCTATTTATGACGTACGGTGCGGACGAAGTTAAGAGCAAAAGTTCACATTTACTTAACGATTTGAGTTAAGTATTTACAAAGAGAGAAGAATGATTGCTTAATGAGAATTGAAAAAAGTATTTTTCAACTAATCGTGTTTAATTCGTTACAGACCTTCAAACAAGTTTGTTTTTAGCCCATTGGAATTAAATTTATTCAAAAAGTGTCAAGAATCAATAGTTGCTATTAAAAGAGAGACATTTTGAAATGATAGTTTGAAGATGTAATGTGATAGAGAGATAGCAGAATGGTTTAAAGATAAAAATGATGCGTGGATTGAGAGACTGCTATTAGTTATTATGATTCCAATTAGGCATTACTATGTATCACTGATTAAACAGCTATCAGTGTGTCAGGTCCTATTAACATGATAATCTCACGTTATTGAGGAAGATCACTCGGAGTTTCCTCTGAAGCTTTTTGAGGTAATTTATATTAAGTAATTCCAGCCACCTCTAAGTAAGCAGAATAGCTGTTACACATCACGTGATTGATTAAATCACTGTGCACATTTCGCACCATCAACTGAGCTCGATGAAAAGTAAACAACAAACCAGTTAAGATACTTTTCGCTTTAGTGTAGGAGTTCTTTTTACTTATTTTCCAACATTACCGAATTTATAAGTCAATTTTGACATTCTTTCATATTACTTCGTGCTGTTATAATATCATCTTTAAAATGATAGCTATTAAATATATTTTTCTTAATGTATACAATGCGAAAAAAAGAAATCTGAAGTTAAACGTAACATCAGTGTATTCAGATACACGAAAAAGAAAAACGCTTTTTCGTTTTCTATTCGAATATTTTCATATAGTTTTTTTAATCATATCACCCCGAACAAGGCGGTAGTGCTACTGATGTTCGGGGGGCTACATAAGAGGAAAAATTAGATAAAAAAGAGAGTGAAGAGAGGGACAAACCAGTTTAAAAGGAGCAAAAGAAGGAAGGTTATTACATTGAGTTTATTTGTAAACCTAACTGGGACATATTGATATATCATGAAGTTTTGTCCATGAGCTAACAAAAAAATAAGATTATGAATAATACTCTTTACATGACAAACATATAGTAATCAACAAAAATATTGTATCAAGAATATATATATATATATATATATATATATATATATATATATATGTGTGTGTGTGTGTGTGTGTGTAACAAAATATATCTATGACAAATATATATCTATGACAAATATATATATATATGTGTGTGTGTGTGTGTGTGTGTGTGTGTGTGTGTGTGTGTGTGTGTGTGTGTGTGTGTAAATCACTGAGGGTCCTTGCGGCCAACGCTTCATCGGAGAAAAGTTTTGGCAAAAGGATTTAACCAAGGAAAGATCTTAAGTTATCTAGTCAAACTAGAAAAGAGCGGCACATTTGAAAACACAATGAAAACATAATTTATTTTTAAATTGTAATTCATGAATAAAATACAAAATATTAAACGACTATAAGATAGAAACATACTTACTCTATTTAACAGGAAAATACAGCGTAAAATGTTCCTTTATCTGCACAGGCTCTGTTTCTGTGCTTTAATATAAACGTATTTTAGTATACGTAAAATGATAGTTTGATCAAGCATTAAACAAAGTGGAAAACCATTTATATTCATATACCTCGGCAAAATCTGAATTCTCAATTAGGTTCTGGCCGATTGCAAAGACGTGCATAACTTGGGTCTTCCTTCTAGAAGAACTTAGGTTGCTAGATCTTGTATAAACAGCTACGTGCTGAATACTGTCTAACTTTAAGCTTAAGGAAAAAGGAAATAAATCAGAAGCGCACGATGGAGTAGAGTGGTAACTGGGTTAATTTTCCGGGACATGTGAACAAAAAAATCTAATTTGTTTACAAACCGGTGAACGTAGGTTATCGATAGATCGATGTTATAAACAAACTAATTTTACGTTCATCACAAACGTCTAAGAAAGGCAAGTAAATATTCTCTACTTCAACTGTAAATCGTAAAGAGAAATGAAGGGTGCTGAGCTGAGAATGAAACGGCGTGGTACTGTCGATGAAAGTAAAGTCATCAAGTAATGTTATTTCTGTCTTTGCTACTGTTTTTGTATAGCGATAGTTCAGCGTCAGGCCACAAGTTTAGGGTGGCATTTCAGTACATAATTTAATATGCTGAAGTTTTGAATGAAAACATTGATAATTAAAATCACTGTATTTCCTTCTGTAAGTTACCGAGATATTAATTTGAGTCTCGATATTGTGATTTATATTCTTTGGTTAAAGCTGAAAGTATAGATTGGAGATACAGCGAAAGCAAAATTAATTGACTGCTTTTCATTTTGAGATTATCGGTTCAAGCGCAACAAAACGACTCATTTGTTTTTATAACAACATTTACAGACGTTAACACATCAAATACATACAACTATGTGAAGTGAAATGTATACTTGGGTGAAAAAAAATGAGCCAGAATTAACCAATAAAATCCTGCATATATTATGTTCTGCATCTGATAGAATTAAAAAGATACGCATGTAAATTTCTAAATCTGAGCGATTAAAATCATTCGATAAAGGAAAGGAAGCTAATAGAAATGTTGACTAAATAGATTTCCTTAATTAAAATATATATTTCCAAGGTAAGGCACGCTACAAGCACACGCACACTTACGGGCGCCCACTATATATATATGGTTTACCTGTCATTTTTCTAATCAGCGTTCAATTAAACAATATTAATTAGAAAGACATAACCATGTAGGTAACCTTAGACAAATTTTAGTCGATAAAACAGTGGTGCTCACACATACACACAGTAGAAAGAACCTTTAAATATTGGAGGCCAACTACATTACATCTAAACAACCCACACTGAATAAAATCACATTTCAATCTGGTCACAACACATTACAATGCATTTGGACATATAGTTATGTTGACATTTCCGTCTCTCACGTAGTGTGACGTCATAGGACCGCATTACAAACATACGAACTGCGTCTACTGTGGTTTTTATCATTGCAAGACAGTATTTTGTGTCAATACATGATGAAGCCATTATTGATGGTGGATGTCTTAGTGTTTACGTCCATGTAGCCTCTCTAGGATAGCTCATGTGGACCGAGGACTTGGGGTCAGCATAGTAAAAAGTGTCCAAATGTGGGACAATTTTTGTCTTTATTTTCAGCTGAAATTAAAACCGAAATATGATGTTTTGAACGGCTCTTGATTAAACATAATAAACATACATTTACTGTTATATTCAACAAGATTTGTTGAGTAAATTGTCTGCTACCTCGATACACTACATACATACATACATACATACATACATACATATTAAATTTTAACTTTTTAAATTTTAAATTTTAAATTCCTAATTTTTAGATTTTAGGATATTAAAAATATAAATTTAATTATTTTTGATAAATTAATTTAGTTTTAACTTTAAATAGTAATTTAACCCTTCTAGCTTCCTCTCCCAGTCTCCTTTAATTCTCTATCTTTATAAACTTTGGATTCTTTTACTAAACCCCTTTTTCCTCTGTTAGTATATATCCTTTTAATAACGTTTTTCACATCATAAATTTTAAAAATTTTCTATACATAAAAAATTTTTTAATTTATATAAAAAGTTTTTATATGATTATTTTTTTAATTTTTAAAAATTTATAAATATTTTGTCTATACCTAAAAATATCTTTGATTAGATTAACTTAATTAAATTTTTAAAATCTTAATTCTATTTTTCCCCTAAATATACTTTTTCCAATAAGTTTCTTTTTTCTAAAATTTTAACCTTTTTAAACATTTAAAGTTAAATTTGTTTGACACGAGCGTTTTCTATTTGATATTTTTTCCTTTTTCTTTCTTTTCTTTTTTTCCCTTTATTTTTCCCTATACATTGTTTATATCCCGCTCCTTCTATTTCTGTTCTGTTTTGCTTAACCCCATTCTCAATTTAACGACCTCCCATTCCTTAACCCTTTTCGTTCATTAAGCAAGAGATGTCAAATTTTCCATCTCTTCAATAACAACTCTATCAAAAATGAAAAACCAAAAATAGACTGATTTTCGAAAAATATTATTTGTGAGGTATATTTCTCAAATTTTAACCGTTATATATTTTTTCTTTTTTTCTTTCTTTAACTATTTTTTATTCTTTTACTTTTTTTATTTATCTTTTTAAATCTTATTTATCTCATTTTGATATAGACTGTCTGTTGCTGAGGATGCGTTAAAACTCTCTTAGGGATTTCATGTTGAATTTTTGAATTTTGAAAATTTATTTTCATTTATATATATATATATATATATATATATATATATATATATGGTAAGGCACAAAGACACGAATATAAAATATACATACATACATATGATAATAAGGAAGAAAGATACGTGACCGCACACATCCACACACGTATATATCTGTATGTGTGTTTGTATTTGTGTACATATGTTACTTTTAAATATATTCTGTTAGATATGACGGACATGAATAAAATTATTAATTTTATATTTATTGATCCAAACTTCTTACGTTTGGTGGGAGTGAGCGTTTTCAAAACTGTCCAGATCGTTGATTGTCACAAACGCTTTCGTCAGCTTCTTTAGTCATTTTCAAAAAGGCTAGTTTTTTAGTTAATCTATTTTAATGTTTTTCTGAAATGCATTAATTATGAATAGCAGTAGCAGCCTTAGTAGCTCGTGTGTTAGGCATGAGTGGAATTTGCGTGGGCGACTTTCTATTTTTAATAGACTTTCAACATTTCGTTACCATAGTTAAACAATATTTATACGGTGAAAAAATCGTACTATTTTGAGTAGCTTTCTAAGATATTATATGGATACTTACACAGATATTTAATTGACAGGGTATCTCGGATTGCTACATTATTTTTCCTCATCATTGAGGTAGTTTCCTAATCGCAACCTTTCGGCAGCACTTAGGTTTCTTCGCGATTTTCTGGATTATGTGGGTTTTACAGACGTCTAAACAATTTATATTTTTTCCTGTTAAACGATTGTGTTGGGGCGCTCTCCACCTTTCCACGGAAATGGACTATTCGAATCACTATATAGAATATTAGTGATTATACCTCGAGGAAGGAAGTCGAGTGAGCAAGTCAGTCGGGTATTTCTGGTATTGCACCCGAAGTATTCTACTAGTCAATCTATCACGTCTCTACAACGATACGGTATACAAATTACCTTGTTCTGTATTCTACTAATCCTCACCTCTTGTAAATACTTCTCTTTTCTGTTAATACACCTACTTTTAAACTATTACGTTGTTTTGTATTATTTCACATAATTCTGTTACCGGAGGTAACAGATTTCTTATTAAGATTTTGTTATCTGCAGGTTCAAGAATAAGGCGTGTGAAGTGATATCTCAGCAAAAATCTAAACATTCCTACCAGTTCTACAAAAGGAGGTAAAAACCTTGTGTTGTCTTGATGGAAGACATCAGAACTTCGATCGTTCAATTACTGATTGTTTTTCTCGAATTATGCTTTTAATTGCTCAGATTTGAAAATTTACGTGTGTATCTTTTTTTAATTCCACGAGATGTAGAACATAACATTTGCAGGATGTTATTGCTTAACGCTGGCTGATTTCCTTTTCGACCCAGGATATATTTCGCTTGACATAGTTGTAAATATTCAATGTTCTATCGTCTGTAAAAGCTGTTATAAAAAAAGAGTCGTTTTGGTTACGCTAATAATCTCAAAATGAAAATGATTGCGCTTAAAACTCAAACTGAAAGGCTTTCCATTTATTTTGGTTTCGCTGTATGTTGAGGCTTTAAAAGTCGTAACAATTCAGCTATGTAAGGGTTTTGAAGGATTTTACAAAGATTAATAAATATATAAAAAATAACGCTTCGATGATTTCGTCATGTCATCTAGATAATCTTTAAAGGATGTTTCGGTTTGGTCATCAACAACTGCACGCATGCTGGAAGATACTCGCTCTTAGAAATCAAAATTTTATTTTCTGAACCTCGCGACAAGTAGTTACTGAAACAATTCCCCTTTCCTTTACACAGAATATATATATTTGCTATATGAAGATTGGTCTTTCCTTTACAGAAATAAAAGCCCGGTGAATGACGAGAATTTAGTTTATTTCTTTCATCTTGATTTAAATTTAAATTCTTTCAAACATTATATTTACTACTAAAAGGAAAAGGACAGCTTTAAAATTATATATATATATATATATATATATATATATCATTAAATGGCCATTTCAGCGAGAAAATTCTCGCTACACAGCAACGATCAAAAACTTTATTAATTTAAATTTGAATTAATACATTTTTGTTTTCGATCCTTGCTGATGAAACGAAAATGAGAAAAGCCATTTAAGGCAATTAGATTTCGGAATTTTTTTACTTACTTTATATATTTGGCGCTGTAAATCCATAACTCTGTTTTCATCGAGCCCTCCACCTTGGTCAATTTTAATATTAATAAAATTAATATTAATAGGACAGGGTTTTGCACGAAGTGCATCTTCGTGTGAAACGCTACTTAATGAAAAAGAAATCTGTTTGGAATACTTGTGTGAATAAAACATGTATAATTCAGTGTGAAACGGACATAAAAAAGGTGTTATTTGTAAATATGTTTAAGTCAAACTTTTACAGGTTACGGAAGAAAACATATTGTGTTGAAAAGATGCAAAGTGGCAAAACAGGCAAACCTACTCGCACATATATATAATCCCGTAAAAATACAGGCGTGCATAAGGTAGAAAGAAAAACAAGACAAAGAAACGCGCAATTGTATATTAGTGATTCATCGAGGACTACTTACACTTACTTACCTTCAGGAAAACTGACTATATACATTTTTTGACATATTAAAATCGGCATTCTGATTCTGGTTATTGAAGTAGTGAGTTTGCAAAGAAATTCGGCCTGAGTGAAAACTTTTCAATAATGCCCGGCACACACACACACACACACACACACACACACATATATATATATATATATATATATATATATTCTTCAAAGTTTGATACATTTACATTTGAAGCGTACTTAATACCAGAGATGGAGTGTTCAGAAATATAGACGTTAAGGATAAAGAAATAATCAAACGGGTTTGAAAATATGGCGGGCAGATAGCTTGTGGCATATAAATGACAGATAACATGCATTCTTGATTGCTGTTACTTTCTTTCTCTCACAGTCTCTCGACAGAAACACCTCCCAAACGCATATATATTACTGAACTGAATCTTCATATATTTATATATTATTGTATTGAGTTTTATTTTTATTCATCAATCGAAAGAATTTGCTGTGAATATAAATTGAAATATTATGGAATCTGGTGAGGATTCTTCAAATTCCATCTGGAATTATGTTTTCAAAATAAAAGTATCCCTTTCTATTATACCATACCTACCTGATATATACCGGATGTACAATTATGACCGAACACATTTCAAATGTAAGCATCATGGATTATAAAAATGACAGATTAATTAAATGTGGGGCATGACATGACTAATATACGAAAGTTCAAAATATTATGAAAGAATTTGGTATTTTCTACATGTATATGTTACCTCATTTGCTGACTAAGACATTGCAGACGTAGAGGAAGCATACTTCAGTAACCAAAGAGTCATCGCTGCAGATAAGAGGAACTTGAAACAGTATATAAAAAGGTGACAGGAACCAACCTGAACAATCATTCTCTGTCTTGTTATAACTGGATATGTTTGAAATAATAAAGTGAGCTCGCGCTTTTTCTGTTGGTGATGGTGACCATCTCATTGATGCAATATTTCAAACTTAGAAAATGTGCTGGAATCATCTATATCAGTTATTGATGTAATGGAAACAAATAGATGTTAAGGGAAGCATCTAATCAATTTGTCTCCTACCAACGACGAGGTTAATAAGCAGAGAGAGGAAAGAGACGAGAGTTAACAAAAATTGCACAGTTACAGAAACGAATGCAACTTCAAGAACAATATACCGACGGGGCCGACTTCTCAAGGATAACCGCGACTTGATTACTAATTTTTGCGTTTCATTTATAAACGTGAGACATCTTACAATGACCCGGATATTAGGACAGTTGCATAGAGACTTGCATCTAAACATGTCCCAATTTAAACGGCGAAAAACACGGATGTATGTGGTACAGAAAATCATGTCAGCGCAACCCGTGGCCTCTTTTGCATCTGTATCAATGAGCATTCAACAAAGTTAAGTAATAATATACTTGTACTCTATATCACTTATGTAATTAAAAATACTTGATATTTAAATATGTCCTATTATTATGAGACAACATGCAACCATCGAATATTATAAAAATATTAATAGACACGCCGTTTTTTTTTCACGAATTCACATTCCTAACAGAAACAATACTTTTCCAAATAAAACATATACAACAAACATACAAAGACAAAGGTTAATTTCTATCATTTTTACATCTCATGTCATAAAATTAATCTGCACATAAAAAAATTATGTTCAAACATGAACTATGAAGAGTTTATATGTTTGATAATTTCAGTTAATCTTATAAATATTTATAAGTAATTTTTCTAGTAGACAACAACTTTTGTTCATAGATACTTTTTTAAATAACATTTATTTCAAATAATTGCTTTGATAACGTGCAGTCAAAATAATATAATTTTTTATTTTCGTGTTTATTTAATTGCATATATATATATATATATATATATAGTCATCTGCAGACAAATATACAGAAATAGGGGCTGTTCTATATATATATATATACATATATATATATATATATATACAGACACACACATATATATATATATAAATGTGTGTGTGTGTATCTATATACATAGCGTAGAATATTTTGTATTTTTGTAAGTAAATTCCAATAGACAAAAACTCAAAAAGAATTCTATGTTAATTTTTTTATTAAATTTAACACACTAATAAATTCTAAAAAGATGTCGGATATTCTATAAATCCATGGGTAATAAATATTTCTCAGCCAAAACGCACTTCAGACGCAAATCATACAACAGTTAATGTTTGAATTCATCTAGAAAAAATAATTTTCTGGGTGATTTTAAACATTAAAACTTTTATTGTCATTAGTTTTTTCACACTGACTCACGAAATCTTGCAAGTCGGTCTCATTGGTCAAAAATCAATTTAACATCTACTTGCGAAATCTGGTTTCGACTTTTCTTTAAGCACATACTCAATCCTGTTTCTATCCGGGAAAAACCAGGATTTCACACATCATTGTGCACTTTTGTAAAAGTGAAAAAGGTGGATTTTAATTTTTAATTTCTTATTCACTACAGTCTAATTCGTACCGAATCTTTTGTTTGGTCGTTTTCATCACTAATCTTGCTGAGGAATGTATCTGGGAGATAACTGAATGTAATTTTCGTTTTATCCATAGGTTGTACTGGATGCGTTCTAGGACCCGGGCGTGTCCCACTTTTGCTTCGACCATTTGACGGTAAGTCTCGGCGCCAAGCCTACAGGAAGAGTCGTAGTTCACGGCATCAGTGTAGGAATGTCAGGTTGTTGATATTCGTGCCAGCTTTAGGTAAGACTTTTCTATTAGTCTCCATATTTTTGGTGTATCGGGTCGGTACCGACCGTTTAGTAGTTGACTATACTTCTGAGATAAGGCAGTATTTACAGTATTTATATCATTCGGACTATTGTAACTCATGACTACCAAAAGAAGCAATTCAAGGCAGGGAATGAAGGTTCATACACCCCAGTGATTGTAATAAAGTGTTTGGTCCTAAATTCTTAACATCTGAAGAAGGCCATATCACAAAACGGCCGAAACGTTGTACAAATGGCAACAAAAATAACAATAGCCCGAATAATATAAATACTGTGAATACTACCTCATCTCAAAAATATGTACAAAAACTAATAATATAAGTTGTATTAGAAATATATTTACACAAGTTCGTTAGGCCGGTTACTCACTTTTTCTCACTGACTCTTCTACAATCAATATATCCTGTGACTGTCAAATTTTCTAAGCCATCTTTTGGCATATTTTCTAGAGTTTTGTCTAATTGTAAAGAGGATCTCATTTTGGTCTTATTTTTTTCAAACATTACATTCTAAACATATTTCTACCTTAATTTTCTTCTTCATCTCTGAGAATTCTGATTGCCATTCATGAAGAGTTTCAGCTATCTTTTTTTGTGTGTGAGTAACTCCGTTAAAAATTGTTAAATTAATATATAAAACTAAAGATTCTATTCTGGGTCAAGATCGGCTCAAACAGTAAAACACAGTAAACAAATTGAATTTTAGCATGAAAAAAAAAAACTCTGCATAACAGCTTATTTGGACGACTGCTCATCTAAGGACACAACTTTTTACACTCATACATAATACGACGTACATATGTGAGTGACACTCGCATAAGTTCCCACAATATAACTTTCACTCATACTAAAGCAAATAATTTCTGTTGTATTGTAAAAATGGAATAACAGAATATTTTGTTGAAGATTGTTAACAAGGAACTATGTTACTTATATACTTTAACTTGAAAGATAATAAATATTATTTTTGTACTCATTAAAACTATTTAATTTTTTTGAAGATTATTTTTTCTTCACTTTTTAAATTTCCCTCTAAAAATACATGCATATAATGATATATATATACATATATATATATATATATATATATATATATATATATATATGTATGTATGTATGTATGTATGTATAGAATAAAAAGTGAGAAGCCGTGAATTATATATTTGTTTGACAACTATATAAATATATATATATATATATATAAGTATAAAATTATCTCTCACAATATATGTGTACACACACACACACACACACACACACACACACACACACATATATATATATATATATATATATATGTCTGTGTGTGTGTTTATATATAATGCTAGGTGTATTAATCCAAGAGTAATGATATCAGTGAATGTGCGTAAATTCATAACAGTAGAAGAGATAATATACATGTATTCAAAAAATATTTGTAATCAACCGTAAGAAAGATAATAACATTTTGTTTCCTCGCTTTATGAAGTAATACTTAGAGCTACTTTTAATACAGAACGAAATAACAATAAATAGGTTCTTATATAAGTATTTTCTATGTTTAGATTTTACTGAATACATATATAGATATATGTGTGTATGTGTGTGTGTGTGGGTGTATGTGTGTGTGTGAACCTCCATTTTTTGAATTGTAAGTAAATGCTAAATTTGTGTACATTGACTGTCTCACATAAAGTAAAAACGGGCTCTAGATATTTAAAGTTTGATTGTCATGTATTTTAAACGTGAGTTGTGTAGATATCTGCTCGGAATGAGAAATCATACAGCCCAGTTCGAATTCCAGCTGAATTCATGCATTCGCTGACGCGCAAACATTCTTAGGAAAGGTATTAATATATCTATTCTAGATATGGGTTGAATAGTAAGAAAAATTCGTTCTATGGCCTTCTTTGGCAACCAGTTAACCGCAGAAATAAATGGCAACCTACATAAGAAAAGCTTGGCTACGCAGATATGGATCGAAATAAACTTGATCGTTCAAGCGTGTTTATGACAGTAAAAGACCCCGAAGAGCGTCAGTAAGTCAGTCATGGGTAGATGCAACAAAAACAAGTTAAAATTTAACGAGAGAAGCTTCAAGATTACCCGGACATTTGTCCTCTTTCTCTTTCCTTCTGCTGATTCCTTTTACTTCTTCTCCATCCAAAGTCATACATACATACATACATACGTACATACATACATACATACATACATACGGACGTGTGCATATACTCTTCCAATAATTACTACTACGAACATTTTCTACAAATCTTGAAGCATTTAACTTTTTCATTGAAGCCGAACTGTAGCCTTAACCTCTTAATAATATTTCTAATTGAACATTAACTACGACAACTTGTGTTATTCTTTCCTTTTAATAAATTTGTATTTTAAAATAGAAAATGTATATTTTCTTATTCTTACACTATTGCAATCATTTAAACCTACAACCAACCTTCTGATAACGATGAAAACCTGATACTTCTGATGATGCTAATTCTGCATAGAACTTGTAAGCTGTAAAGAGTTCGGTTAAGTAATACACAAGGCCGAATCAAGAAACATTAACCATCTCCCTATGGCTTCAAGACGAATCCTTCAGGCAAGAATTCGACGCAGTCAAGGTCAGCCAAATACGGAAACTAAATAGACTAAAAACCTGAAGCGGACATATGAGGTCCATCACCCCCACCTGTGAAAGTAGTTGTCAACATCATTCAACATCAGTTGAATACTTCTGAAAAGTCAGTACTGACCAAGGTTCTCAACCTTGCAACAAACATCAGGTCGATATCATACTTAGACATCATTAGGAAATAGACTTGAACATCCCTCAGGCTCAGGCGTATCACCTAAGATTGAAAATGAGAAAGACACTGAAGAATGCCAAGCTAATCAAAACAAAAATCACGACAGAGGAGAGGCTGGCAATCAGGACCCTACAGAAGAATGAGAACATCATCATACTAATAGCTTATAAAAGCAATGCAACTGTAGTGGTGGACAAAACTGAATACACCAAGAAACTGGAAGACCTCATTAAAGGTAGTCGCTATAGCATGGTAAACTAAGACCCCAATTTGAAAACAGAAAGACAGCTGTCGCAGATCCTGATCAAGTACAATGATCACATCCAGCTTAGGACATTCAGGCAGTTGTCTTAACGTTACAGCAAACTACTTCACATATATAGTCTACCTAAGATTCATAAAAACGGTATTCATATCAGGCCGAATGCTAGCACACTAGGCTGGGTGTGCCACTCTCTGAGTCACATCCTTATAACTATAATTGACCCACTGATAGGAAAGTCACCTTCATATGTTCGAAACTCCGCCCACTTTGTGTAACTTATCAAAGATGCTCCCTTCTATTGAAACCAGATGGTGAATCTTTTCACCAAGGTACCCACGGTGGAGCACTATCGGTAGTCAACGACAGACTGGCCTCGGATTCATCCCTAGGAGAATGCACCAGTGTTGTACTAGACAACCTGATGAAGATGCTGATTTTTTGCACACAGACAACACATTTCGCATTATGATCAGACACATATTGGCAGGATAAATGTTTAACAATCGGCTTACACATACATGTATACTTTGAAGTGATGGCATTAATTCTAAAGCCATATCTGTGGCTGAGATGCGGTGATGACACCTTCATACTGGCCACAACAGGATGAGGTCCAGACGCGACTCGATAATGTGAACCCAGTAAGATCATCCATACAGTTTAATATGTAAAGAGAGAGTGACATTCCTTGGATGTGATAATAACTCAAACAGAGGTAGGGTTCCCGACGTCTGTTGACCGCTGGCCAACTTTCACCGGACAATACCTCGACTCCCACCACCCATAAAATCTAAAGAATGAGTTCGAGCAAAAGCCATAAGCGGCGACGCAGAGTCATACGAACAGAAAAATTATCCAGGGTACAATTCAACAACAGAAATATACATGGAAGTTATGGTGCATGATGATAACAACGCTCAGAAATCTGCCTCAGTCTGTCTAACATATGTTAAGGGATTATCGGAAAAAATACAAAGTCTCTGTAGTCCATATAACATGAGGACGTTCTTCAAAAGTGGTTCTACACTTGGAAGTACTTCCCTGAACAAGACCCCCAAATAAGCAGGGCATGACTAAGGAATATGTATATGCCATTCCATGTAACTGTGGAAAAATATAAAAGGGAAACAAGCCTCCCCCTTAAGATAAGGCAACAAGAATATCGCAAGACCGTGACACAAATGGAGATGGAAAAGTCAGGCGAAGCTGACAACATCCTGGACCTCACCCTATGGGATGACGTTGAAATAATAGATAGAGAACTCCACTGAAAACTACGTAAACTTAAGGAATCACCACATATGATAGGCTTCAAAAATCTTGTAAGCTGCCCAAGCGTAGAGATGAACACAATACGGGAACCAGTAATACGGAGTGCAAGAAAAAATCATTAGTGTCAAAAATTGCAGAGCTCTGGTAAAATATACTAGAGAAAACTATTAATAATCTAGTCGAGAAAACATACAAAATTGAAATATGAACTCTAATAAAAAAGGTTACTGAACATAAATTTGTTCTTGTCCTTAAGGACACGTCCTCAGGAAACTTGAAGTAGGCATTAATCTGCACTGTTAAAATGACAAACTCTTTGTAATTATCAACGGTCTATATACACTACGATATCGAGTACTTTACGATAAAAAAACTGCTTGCTAAAATATATATAAAACCACTGAAAAACAACAAAATAGGCGCCAAATATTATTACAATTGAACAGTATAGATAGATAGATAGATAGATAGATAGATAGAAGAAAGTAGACCACAGGTGGAAATTTAAATATATAAAATACATATACAACAGTTTTGTATAGTCCAAATCAAACGCTAAAATATTACCATCCGCTCACTGATTATAACTTCTTGAAACCCTTAGTAAGTGATTAAGTTTATTCCTTAAAAAATCAGCTCACTGCTCATTGCTACGAGTTGTCTTTCATTTCCAGGAAGTTAATTTTTTAATATTTTTAAAAATTTATTTAAATCTATTTTTACTATAATTATCCCCTATTGCTTTTTGCTTTCGCACTCTCGATTCGTTTAAACTGCAATTAGACGAAATTAACTTGAGATCATACAGTTTGCTTCAAACTTCAATTAACCGCGTGCTCGTTAAATGGTAGGACTTGGCAGTAAAATCGATCAAATTAAATTTTAAGTTGATGCATTTTATTCTTTTAACTGACACAATTTCTTTTGATATTATATCAAAAAGATTTTACACCGTCAAAGTACATATGATTAAATGGTGAGTTTTTTTGCCCATCTTCTAATGCCCAAACATATCTTGAATAGGAAGTTAAATAAATTACAAGATATTCTTGTCTAATGAAATAAAATAATGCTACCACATAC
This sequence comes from Ascarosepion bandense, assembly GCA_037127315.1. Taxonomy (NCBI): domain Eukaryota; kingdom Metazoa; phylum Mollusca; class Cephalopoda; order Sepiida; family Sepiidae; genus Ascarosepion; species Ascarosepion bandense. Next base: position 4,578,608 of record JBBBDQ010000603.1, on the reverse strand, counting down.
GAAGCCGAGGCATCTAAAATAGTTACCACTAATACATTCACGTAATTATATATACGGTATTCTTACAAAATCTGTTTAGTTTCAATTGAGAAGTATCGACTGAAATATTGAAAAAGAAAAATTATTCTCCAAACAAAATACTAAAATTGTGGGATGTTTTATTACTGTAATCCAGAAATGTAAGAGTTATCATCACGGAAATTAGATTCGGAGATTCTAGTATAAATTCTGGGTTATTCCTATGCGTTTTATTAGATACAATGTGCTCAGTAAGCAAATATTATTTACACTGCTCATTACTTTCCTCTCATATATATATATATATATATATATATATATATATATATATATATATATATATATGTGTGTGTGTGTGTGTGTGTGTGTGTGTGTGTGTGTTCCATGACAACACTATCAAGCTACTCAGATCATACGAACGGATCTTACACAAAATAGACAGAACTTGTCTATATTATTCAATGAAACCTGTATTAATATATATATATATATACACGAGAAAAAATCGCAAGATCGCCAAGACCTACCGCGGTTTCGCACAACGGCTCGTCAGGGCAAAGGCAGACCAAGGACTAATCAAATAAATAGACATCTATTAAAGACTAAACCAATTGGGGAAGGGGGTGTTCGATGGAAAAAAAAATTGGGGGGGGAGGGGGTATATATATATACATAGGAGGGAGTATATATAATTTTGGGGGAGGGGTATATATATATATATATATATATATATATATATACATATGACATAGTGATTATCCACGTATACTGACTTAATAATATGTATAGGAAAAACTACTAAAAATTTGTGTTTAAAAATGTATTTTTTGACAGTATTTATTTATTTCTATGATTATATTTGATATTTCAGACCGTTCTCGGCCTTTCATCAGAAACAAATGATTTTAAAATTTAAATCAGAAACGTTTTCTAATTTATCTAAAAAATGTTTAACTATTGAAATATTTAAAAACATTTTAATATTTTTAAACATTTTTTAGATACACTTAAAGAATGTTTTTTTAAAACAACATTTATAAGTATTATTAATGATAGGTTTGCGTTTACAAATATTAAAAAAATCTGTCGCTTTCTGCGTCACGTGATGTAAACAATCTCTTGGACGAACTCTCCTCGCGAAAACGTTTCTAATTTACATTTTAAAATCATTTGTTTCTGATGAAAGCCTGAGGACGGTCTGAAATATCAAATATAATAATATAATAAATAAATACTGTCAAAAAATACATTTTTAAACTGACAGGTTTTTAGCAGTTTTTTCCTATATATATATATATATATATATATATATATATATATATATATATATAGGAAAAAACTGCTTTAAAACCTGTCAGTTTAAAAATGTATTTTTTGACAGTATTTATATATATATATATATATATATATATATATATATATATGTTAATAAAGATGCATATTGTCCTACATCGATGACCTTATTAAAACTTTATGCGTCATTTTTCTTCACTCATTTTACACTCTTGGTAGTGTGAATTTATTTGTGTAGCTTACTTATAATATAAGGTTATCAATATTATTTTAAATACAGTGGGTTGTCAAAATAATGAAACACTTAGTACCACTATAGCATAATTTAAAAGTTTTAATTAAATTGTGAAAAGCTTCCCTATTTTTGTTTGATGATTTATAATAGTATTTGCTCATTTTTTGGTTAAGATTGTTGTTTGCTTACAAATATTATTTAAATAAGTTTACTAAAATAAACAGTCAGGACTATTTAAGAATTTTAAGTGATTAACTTCATCCTTTCTTTCAGGAACTATTTTCATAAGGAAATAACATCAGTCAAGATGATAAAACACATATTAATACTTGTAAATTTGTAGATGAATTATACTAGAAATATTCTAGTAAATTACTCATCTGGCCACCAAAATTTGCAGATCTCAATATTATTTAACATTTACAAATGAAGAATTAATACACTCTATTTTTTTTTTACCAAAGTGGATATTGTTTTCGCTGAATAATAGATAAAAATTTCTCTGGAAAACAATTCAAACTATGAATCCACCTTGAATTCAAATAGGAATGTGCGAGAAATTGTTTAGTAGTGAATATTAGAAATATATACGTGATAGATAACAAACTGACCCGAATTTTTTTATTTTAGGTTTACGCCAGCACCACGCGCGATTCGTTCCTTAAAACCCATCGAATGAAAATTTACTTCAATTAAACTTTCTTGTTACATATTGCTATGGGAGTAATTACGTGGATTTGACTATACGGAAGTTTCATAACGTGTACTTGTCGTAAAGGTCTGTAGAAGAGGAAACAGAATGGAGCTCACCTGAAATTACATAAAAGAATAAAGCAGCAGACTAGAGACCGGCATTGAAATTTGTGTGTATGTAAGAAAACGGTGCAGAGTAGAATATGTTTACGAGGGGGAAATGTTCATAGACTGACAAAGAATGCATAGTTCAATAGCTGCAAAATGTGGAATGCATTAATCTAAACAATTCCTTTTAATAACGGTGTTGTTTCATTCCACATAAACTGCCAACTGAGTAAATAAAAAAGATTTCAAAATAACTAATAATGAATTCTCTTAAAAATCGACAAAATTTGACTACGTGGTGTCAGCCAATACATGCATTTAAAATTGTTTGGCGCCAAAAGAAATTCATTCTGAAATCGCAGCTATATGAGGGTATAAAAATAACAAAAGCTTAAAAACAAAAGGGAACAGGTGAATTAAAGAATGGACGTCTTAACACTGATACCAGGGAAGAAAATACTGAAGCTGGTAATTAAAATATTGATAGATTATAAGCAATTCCCTCGAAATCAAATAGTCAGTGCTATAAGCATATTCCGTGAGAGTGTTGAGAATATTCTGAACAGTGAATTTGAAATGAAGAATGTTATTGCTCCGTGGATGCCACGTCTTCTGACACCTGATAAATAGCATACAGTCTGATCACATTGTTTGAGACAAATTCATTTCGTTTCCTTGAAATTTTCCTAAAGAAAAGTGAATGTTGGATTCATCCTTTTGAGGCAGAGACAATCATAATTGTGCCAACATCCCTTCTTATATGAACCAGAGAAATGCAAGACAGTTTCATCTGTAGAGAATCTTTTTTAGGATGAAAAAAGGATAGTGTTTACTTATCATCAAAATGGACACACCATTAATGGATAGTACTAGGGCAACTTACTGAGGTTGTTAATCGAGAAATCTTGTTAAAGCCTTAATAGGGCTTTTTTATCATGATGTCCTACGTAACTGTGTGGTCAAGGAATATCAGATCTAATAAGATTTTCCCCATGGGGACGCAATTCTTTTTCTAACAAGATTTTTTGAATACTGAGACCGGTAAAAGTAAATAAATATATATAGTGCTTAATAATCAAAATGGTATATCACATTACCTGTAGAAAAATGGTATATCACATTACCTGAGTTTTTAATGGCATTTTTAATATATTAGGGGAAGACATCTACTTTAATCAAGAGCGATAATTGGAGGAGATGGAAAGAGCAACACAGAGATCCGAAATCGAATTGGCATAGCAAAGGACGCGTTCGAGAAGCTATATAAGGTACTAAGACATGAAAATTTCACTAGAAACAAAGAGAATGCTAGATTGATATGGGATGTCAGTTCTTCAATAGGTCGGTGAATGCTGGACTGTCATCAAAAATGAGGACAAAATTTGAAGCAGCGGAAATGTGGTTTTACAGAAGGATGCTGCCGATATTGTGGACTAAGCATGTATGCAATGATGAGGTGTTGGAAAGAATGGCAACAAAAGGAAAATAATACTGAGTATCAAGAAGTGACAACTGAACTTCCTGAGACATGATATGAGGAAGGAGAGCTTGGAGAACCTGATACTGACAGGCTAGATAGAAGGAAAAAAGACAGAGGAAGGCAAGGGATAACATATTTGCAGGGCTTGATCAGGTGGATGGAGGAACGGGGTTGCGATGTGTCACAGGAGCAAACATACAAAGATCCACCAGGCATAGGGAGACGTGGAGAACAATGATCGGCTACGTCCTGAAGGGACAGGTCACATAGAAGAAGAATTTAAGAGAGTCGTGAAGATGAACTAATGTCTGGACGTTTTGCGACTGCGACTACCGAGAAAAACATTGATTGTTCTCAGAACATGTTGATGGATGCGAAGCGATTAGCTATAAATAAAATAAATACTATTAGCATAACAAGTTAGAGATTTGAAAATATTCAGCACAATGAAGTTTAACTGAAGAAGGTTATTGCTCAGTGGATGCCACATCTTCTGATACCAGGTCAAAAAAACAATAAACTGATCAAAGTACGTGAAAATCTTACATTGCTTGAGTTTGTATGCTTGAATGTTTCGCAATGTTTTGTAAGCCGGTATGATTATTAGGTTCATCACTTTGAGCTGGAAACAAAGTGACAATTCATGAAGAGCAAAACCACCGCTTCAACTGCTACAAATCAATCCCAGGTAGTTTCATCTGTAGGGAATTTATAGTTTATTTCTGTTCTAGAGACAGATTGTAGTGTTTTCCTGAATATCCTCAAAAGCGCAACACCATCAAAAGACTATACACCGTTAACTTGTTGAGGCAGTCGCGAAGAATTATCAAAATTACCTGGAAAACCGAAAAATCGTTTTGTTTCATTAGGACAATGCTCCCGCACACGGGTCTTTCCTTGTAATGGTTCATCTGCGTAACTTTGGATTTTAAGTTGTTTAGCATCTTTTCTATTCTTCTGTTTTGACTATATTCCTTTCCTCAACATAAAAAACTACTTGCCTTGAAATCATTTTTGCAGTGATGCCATATATGTTCTTGTTGCCGTTATTTGTCTTAATAACAGGATCAATAATCTTCTTTGAACTGTCTATTATCAGTTTACCAGGAAATAAACGATGCAGTTAAAATTAATAAAAAATTAAATTAACACGTACAAGATTTTATTGCTTTAGTATCACTCACTCGTAGCCAGCATATGAATATTTCAGAACACGCTAGAACACTGAAATTATTCATGAGCCCTGGGTTTGACAATAAACTACATCCGGCGGCTAGGCCCTGTTGGGGAGTTTTGAGAAGCGTGCAACCACCTCTAATTTCAGTTGTTTCCAGGTTCACTCTGACTCGGTGTAGTAGAACTTGTTAGTTTTCTAGCTATGGGCAAATGGAAAAACCCAAAGCTGTAGTCAAAATATTATTAATGTAGAAATGCATTTTTGTAGTGAAGGTGATAACAATACATTTTCATTGTAAAACAATCATTGCAAGAAATAGGTTTTTATAAATTTAAATAAAAATATTACCACCAAAAATTATTGTAATCAAAAAAGAAAATATTGCCAGCAATACATTTTTGTAAAAGAAATTATTAGCAATTTCCTTTTTGCAAAAGAAAATACTATTTCTCTATAGAAAATTAATGTTTGAATAAATGATGCATAAGGAGCTCTATCAGCAACCAGATCTGCTGCATAACTTGGATCAAGTGTACTTTAAATTTCAAGTTTATTTTTCGTAATCCGCTTTTTTTTTTATGGATTGTTTTTGAGAAACGCGTTCTAAACTCTAATAATTCACTAGACTGATTTTAATTTAGGATCATTCTTAGTCTATTTTGCACGTACTTTCAAGGAAGATAGAAAGGCTTATAATCATATCAGGTAGAGAACCTATTCTCGGACAATCAACTACATTAACCCTTGAAAAAATTATCCTACCTGCAGGTGACAATTCTACTCCATCTGCGTTTTTTCTCGCTCTTACAGCCTGAGGAACTCCCTTCCATATACTTTCTTTCCTGGGGGCTACATCCTCCAGGAATTTAAATGCAAATACGATTCCCATCTCTTATCCACTTAACTCTAATCCTTTCTACATCACCCCGTGTATCTTGTTCTTTTGCTTTCTCCCTACTTTCGTAACTGTCTTTACTCTTTTGTTCACATCATTATCTTGTTCTTTCCCTTTTACCCCCTATACCGGGTTCGTCTTTCTCTTCATTCTCCTCCTGCCTAAAACTTTAACTCTCTTATGTAGCCCCTTGTACATCACTGACGGTACTACCTTGCTTGTGTGGAAGAAATTTAAAAAAAGTTAAGCAAATTCGAGAATAATCGGTACCTAGAGAAGTGGTCATTTAGGAATAAAAGGTTCTGCAAGCTTTGATGCACGGTGGTCTAAGGAATAACGATTCGGAATGAGAAATCGCAGATCCATGTTCCAAATTCAATCGAGAGATTCACTTACGCAAATATTCTTCGGTGATTAGGAATCGAAAATAGAAATGATCATCCTCGCTTTTCATATGTATCGCTACTAACACGCATTGGGTTGGCTCGGTTTAACTGCGTAAAACCTAACCGTACGTGGTTTCCAGGGTTGAGAAGAATAATATGATAGGGTAGTAGATAAAAGTTTACTTTTATTCATTTCCTATAAACTAGATAAATTATTCCCAGTTTTAAATAGAGAGGCATGTTCATTTTTTTAACGTAAATAATTCTGATCGAAAATGAAGAAAAAGTTAAAAAGAAATTAGAGCCGTGGCCATTATTATTAAATATGACGATTTCAATGTACTTTATGATTACCTTCTTTTTATATTCAATGGAAGCGTTTATTCTTTATTATCCAATACGATCTTCAGTCATTCTTTGTATTAAACATCCCTTCTCTTTCTATTTACTATTCATTCATCACACTCACATATAAAATATAACCGACAATCTTCTCTCTACATATCCTCTACCAACCGACATCGGCTATGTCTATGTCACAAAGCGATATACCATAATGTCATCTCTTCTATGATTGGCTCCGTGTGTGTGTGTGTCTCTCTCTATCTCTCTCTTTCTTATTGTTTATTTCTACTCCGCACACAGTATGTCACAAGTGACAGAATGATCTCGCCATTAAGTGAGAAAAACGTGGACTGACTACATTTCCCCAGCTATGTATTACAAAGTGGTTCCTCCTGAGAAACGCCTGGAAGCCCAATTCGTGATGACAAGTTGTAATGGGGAATGCTCAGCGAATCTCGTCTTAGCGTATGCATGAAAGTGGCAAGTCAATCAAACATGGTACCAATAAGAGAAGTGGTCATGGTATTTCAACAAAATCCGGGATTTTGGAAATAACCTCAATTTATGTTCTCTGTTCTCTGTTCTCTCTCTCTCTCTCTCTCTCTCTAGGCTTCTATCACACAACTTACACACGAATACACATAAGTTCAAAGTCAGAAACACAAACAAGAAATGGATTCCTGATATTTGCCAATTCTTCTATGCTCCTTGTCCTTTCAGGACGTAGGCAATCATGGCCTTCCACGTTTCCATATCCCTAGTGTCTCTTAGCACACTTTCTCCTGTAACATCACGCAACACCCGTTATGTCAGCCACCTGCTTAGACCCTTCAATTATGTTATGCGCTGTTTTCCCCTGTTTCGTTTTCCCTGTATCTGGCTTGTTAGTAACAGGTTCTCCAAGACCTGCTCCCTCATTGCATGCCCAAGGAAGTTTAGTTGTTTCTTTCTGATACTCGAAATTAATGTTCTTTTCATCTCCATTCTTTCCAAAAGATATTATTATTATTAGTAGCTATGTAAAAACAAAATATCAATAACCTTGATGAAAGAGAAACTGATGTATAACTTAAAGTATGTAACTGTATCAAACATGTAGTACTTTTTGAATGAGTATGAGCAATTTTCAAGCATTTAATCTACATAAAATACCGGTTACAAATTAGTTTGTATGTGTGTGTGTGTGCGTGCGCGCGCGCGTGCGCGCGCGCGTGCGTGCATGTGCGTGTGCGTGTTTGTTTGTTTCGTTTTTACATGTTTGCTAACAGACAATTAAATTATTACAAATTTGCTAAAGGACGATGAAAGTGTTTTTGTATAAATTTATTTTTATTTTTTCCAAATTTAGGATGACTTTTTGGATTCTTGTAAAAAAATGTAATTATAATTTTTTTCTATGTCTAGTAATTCAGCTTTCATTATCAGTATAATAGTTTTATAATATTGCAGCTACGTGTATGGATTGTGAATGATTGTTTTATGTATGTTTTAGATATGTTCAAATGTCGTGATTTTTTTAAGTTTCTTGATTTTATGTACATGTTATTGATGCGCCTTTATTTATGTAGAATTGTTTTTTTTATTTTAATATATAATATGTTTGTTCTTAAATCTAATAAACTTATATTAACGCAGGCTTACATACAGGGCTCGCAGACACTTATACAATAATAGATAGAGAGAGAAGTATTTAAACGTATACAGAAATACACGCATGCACACGAAGAAATATATGTATGCATGCATATATATGTCCAACATTTAATATATTATTTTGCAAAAACATTATGTGAGGTTTGAACACCATACCACAACATTCGTATTCAAAATTGTTTCATTGCTTTGTTTTTTACGGCTTATCAATATTTTAAATTTCATTTTAAGACATTTTTAATAATTGTCCAAGATTTTGTGAGACAATAATGATTTACTGATACAAGACTATTAGTCCATAGCTGAGGATGCAGAGATGGATTTATACCTTTTCCAATGATAATAGAACGTAAGTTATAATGAGGCACACTACTAGAATTGGAATTCGCTCTCCGATTAATAATGATGTGTCTTGATCCATAGCTCTACGCACACAACCCAATTTTCATCACCTGGTATTCCCAAGCATTAACCACTTTAGGTACTGACCAAGCTCGATGTTGTTTATCTTTGGTTAACATAAAAGAAGCTATCCGTCAGCCTGATATAGACGTAAGGATAAAATTACGATAAATAGTTCTCATTTATTTCTACGCATTTAAAAACAAAATGCAACAATTATTCCGAGATTTGTGTCGATGATTGTTTTAATCAGATATCTGTATGACAATATACAGCATATGTGTCTATACACTTCAGAAACTAAATGTAACAAATATGTTAGAACGTACTTATAGGTAATTAAATAAGACACCCATTTCTATAATAATTGTTATATTTTTCTACTTAGTTTATATAGCGAATAAATCAATTACTTTAAGACATAAGTGGCTTCATTTATTCGCCGTTTTTGATAAAAATCCTCCCACCTTGAAAAATAACTGAAAATATCAACCGATGTCTTATATACTACGATTCAGGAAAATGAATTACCTTTATCTGATATTTTTATTTTTACATAAATCAACTTATTATTATTATTATTATTATTATTATTATTATTATTATTATTATTTCTTTTGATTTTTGTTGTATACACATTTTTTCAGGGTACCAATCAGAGACCTAAGGTCAGAAACAGCTTCTGACATTTTCTGCAAATCATTAAAAAACATACATTTTATATAAATATATTTATTCTCATTTTAAAAAATGTGATTACGCCGGTATTGCGTTGACAAAGAATTTGTGATCTTTGACTAAACTCTGTAATTATTATTATTATTATTATTATTATTATTATTATTATTGTTGTTGTTGTTGTTATTGTTGTTGTTGATGTTGTTGTTGTTGTTGTTATTTCTGTTGGATATGTAAAAAACATAATATCAATACTCCCAATGAAAGAAAAAACCAAGGAATAATTTGACGTATGTTACTGTATCAATCTTACCAGCACCTGTGATGCCACATTTTAGACTGTGAGTATGAAGAATCTTCTGGCATTGAGTAAGAATAAAATGTAAGTTACTAAGCAGTAAACGCCACTGCATCTCAGTTACTTATATTGTCCTTGCCTGTGTTTAGTTATAGACGTGGGTTTATCAATTTTATTTTAAAAAAATATTTTCTGCTTATTTATTACTGAAATCAGGTAGAACATTTTAATAATATTTAGTTCGCTACATGTTCAATTTTATTGATAGTTGATTTACTAAGCGCCCCTTATATGTGGCACAAGGCAAAAAGTATGGGGTACCTAGTGAGGATCAAACTCAATACTTAGTTGTAATAGGTTTTAGCAAGATATGCTTGAAAACCATTACACCACGCCGCGGTTCCCATTAATTGTATTGATAGGTTACCTTTTATATACATTTTTCTCCTGTAGATAAAATGTCTTCCTCGATTATTATTATAGACTAATAGCTTACTTAATTTTGCTAAAAATTCATGTTTCCTGAAAATGCATGTCTAACAAACCCAACGACAAATAGGTTAATACGGTATCAGTCCTATAATCTTTGTTATTAAATATAGAAACTATTTAGATACACTACTCCGCTTTGCCTTTAAATACGGACCAGCGTTTTAATAAGATTAACCATTACATTACTATAGAGTTAGGTTCTCACTGGGTGTCTCATACGTATATTTTTGCCGCCACAGAATTATGTTTAGAAAATATGAATTATCTTGTATCAATAACGTACCTTCTATTTTTGCAATATTTATCTAGACCCACAGTTTGACAACTACTATAGATAACGATCCGCACTGAGTGCCTCATTTTTTTGCGGGCTGGTTCTAAACTAAGTTTATCTAAGTCGACAAAAAAGTGGCACGTTGTGCCTCGATTGTTTCTTACCTTTTCTGTTTGACTCATTCACGTTTGAGTCGGTCCTTACCCTGTGTCACATATCTTTAGTAAATAACGAAAGAATATGAGATTTTTATCAAACTTTGCTAACTGTGGCGTTCAGAAAGGTAATGTATTAGGGAGACCGGACAATTTTTCTGTTCAATCTTTGCTCATGTACCCCATTGGTAAGAGCGTATATTTATCCGGCGTTTGTAAAATTTGTATGAAAGCATAATAAAAAAAAAAATCAAATGCAACACGACAGAGGGCGGACGTTTCCCGCACAAACGCTATTACTGAGGCAGCCAGAAAATATCAAAATCATTAGGCTTATTAACAGTAATAAAAGACATTGATTATTAGGCAAGCCAAATTTAGAGTTCAGTACATTAGCAAATGATCAGAAATGTTATGTTTTAATTATCATTCTTTATAAGGGAATCACTATACAACGACCGATATCAAGTTTGTGAACAGTCACAATTTTTTTATTCCTAACTGTTCAGTTAATATCGCAGAGTTATTTGGAAAATATAGACCTCGTCACACATTAAAAATAACTAAAATTCTGACATACTATATCTTTCTGAACATTTTGTTAATGTTTGATTGATTCGTTTCATAGGAGTCAGAAACAATTGCAGGCTTTTTAAAGTTAGAAAGAGAATTTTAGGTTCTTTTTCGGTTTGGATATATCACTAATAATTTCAGTGATAAAAGTCTTCTTAATTATTATCTAGGTTGTGAGAGAATAGGTGCGTTCATAAATATCTCAAATATATTTTCACGGAAGTGAATGTAATGAACACAACCTGAATTGGATCGCAGATGTCATATGGAGAATTCCGTGCCACTATCAAATACATCATCCAACATTGCTATATCTGGTATTCTCATGTTGTTTTGTAGCTACAAACCAAGCTTGGCATTGCTTAAATTCAGTGATCGGTAGGGAAACTGTGTATGAATCTGATAATGCCTTAAGCCCTTCTTTTTCAGATTCAGTGCACTGTATTGTAGGAGTGAGATTAAGTTTTGAAGAAAGAAGAGTTTGTTGCGAAATGTTAATGGCATTCAAAGAGAGACTATAATATATTTTCACAGAAATTCACCACCGCGAGGCATCATTGCTCAGGTTAGCAATATGTTTAAAGCCGATGAAACTGTTGATAATGTTCATAAACATCTATGAGTAAGAAAAGGCTCATCTACTAGCCCTTAAAAAGAAGAATAATAGTTGAATAGCCTCTACGAAACATATTGATCATTATTATCCGCTGGTTAGAAAGTGCTGGTCAAATATTTAGAATATTTATAAACATGCTTTTAATTTTATTTAATATTTAATATAAACCATTGATATTCATGCAAGTCAGCAAAAATAGCATTTCTTAATTTTAATCTTTAATCTTGCTTGCATGGTAACAACAATTGTATATATTGTCATTTAATCAAATTATAGTTTCCAGGTAGTGTTTATCTCTCTTTATGTGTATAAGAAATATATGTATATATACAGAGGTTGAGAAGCTAGAACCATGTAACGTGTTTTGAATCTCATCATGATCATCTTGTTTAGGTTTCTTCATTTTAATATTAGGCTAAAGAGATGATCACTGTAAATTTCCACAAATAAATGCTTGAAAACTATGTTGAGTATTGACACAAATCTTGCGATTGAAATTGCAGAGACGCAACTGCTTGAAAGGAATCCATATTATTCTTATTTTTAAGTACTGAATCACTTTATGACAACAGGGATCATGGCTCTTCACAATTTACGTGTCCTTTTTAGATTTTACTTAATTGATATTTTTTGTTATATCTCCTAAACGTTGTTACGCTAGATATTAAGTTCCACTTACTGAGTAGGTCATACGTTTTTTTTACTGTCTCTCTTAATTACAATTTTTTGTGTGAGTATCCCAATGTCCAAGATCATCATGTGCCTCTTCCTGTTATGTATGTGTCTTTCTGGTCTTCGTTTTCTCAAAGAGTCAGTCAGTGTTATTATAAGCATTATTCGGTAGAACCACATTTCTGTTTTTTCGAGTCTTTTTTCCTCTATGAAATGATTGTACACTATTCACTCGCACAGTCTTTTTTATGTACCGTGTCTCTTCAAGAGGTGGGTGATCATGGACTTCAAATTGGATCTGTCTCTTGTCGCTCTCAAAATTCTTCTTCTTAGTATCTCTCCCAAACCCCGCCCCGCAATCCATTTGCTTAGGCCTATCATTTTCGAAAAATAAATCATTTAGGTGCGGTTAGGACACATCATCAGTGTTGTTACCCCGATTCATTGAAGGTTTCGGTCATCCTACCTTCTCCCCAAGTTGACCCAGCCAAACTTGATCAGGCCACGGCCTGTGTCCTAATCTCTGCTTGCTATGTTCTTAGAATGCAAGATGTATTGTTTTTGGTTGCACAGAAGAAGAGGAAAAATTTCTAGAACAAAGTCGTCCTAAAATAAAAATATATCCGGTGATGATTATGTGTATATAAATGGTTCAGATAAATATCAGAAAGAACTGTCTAAATATATTAAAATAAATATATAAAATCATTAAAAAACTGATTTTCGTGACAATAATGTGAAGATGAATGTTTAAAATAGATAATTCAATATACTGAAATAAATACATAAGTTAACACGATGTGGAAAAAACCATTACATAGGGATGAAGGAATATGCATATTAACAAAATCGGAAATGATACTAAATACGGTGATCGTCCGAGCTAAAAAAGGAATAGACGAAGTGTAAAAATAAATATTGGAAGGGAGGATATGTAAATAACTAGAAAAAAAAGAATGATATTTGTGAAATATTTGGGATTACAATAAAACTAAGTGGAATTGAAATGATAAATGAATAGATAAAAAACTGGAATAAAATACAAAAGTAAAAAGAATGATACTAATGAAATATTTCGGATTAAAAAAAAATAAAAGAAAATGAGTTTTGGTATGAATAGATAAATGAATAGATAAAAAAAGATTTTACGTCGCATTTGGTGACAGTAATATAGATTGTTTCATTTACTCATCGTTTTTGGTCTATCGGACTCTAACGCTATTTTGTCCTGTCCAGGTATTATTATCCCGGCATATCCAGATCCAACTGGATGATCCCAGAGCTGCATCTAGAATTGTTTGGGTCGCTTATCTCTTTTTTAATCCTGTAGTTCCCATTTTATTCAATGCGAAGTTTAAGGATTTTCCAGCGAAACACAGGACACCAATTTTGATTGGGTAGCATATTGCTTGCCATCCTCGTCTTCTACAGTCATCCACTAATTCTTGGCATTTATTCATTTTATGTTGGTGGGCAACTTACATGTCCTCTTCCGTTGGGAATGTTAGTTCCCACAGAATAATCTGTTTTGTTGAATTCGAAAACAGAACCATATCACATCGTAAGGAAGTACTTAGAATGTATTCTGGTAAACTTAGTCGGCATCCTAGGTCTACCATGAGTTGCCAATCTGAAGCTGAGGAAAGTACAAATTGAGTGGGTCTCTTACATGCTGCTATTTTTTCGCCCGCCCATACAAATTGAATTTCCTCTTTCTTTGGGTTAAATTTCGAACTACGGTTGGCTGTGTTGAATATTTTGGTTAGTTTCTTTAAAACTTTATCGCGGCGACAGCAATATCTCCTATCCCTTAATGTCTTGGGACAAGCACTAAGTATATGTTGGAGTGATGCTCCCTCTTTTTTCCCCAAATATAGCGGTTCAATGGGCTGGGTAGTGTATCATATACTGTCTGGATCTGGAATTTTGTGTGTATGAATTCATTCCATAATATATCAGACCAAGTAAGTTTTCGTTTTGTTATATTCTCCCATCTGGTCCATGCTCCTTGCCGGCTTATCCCACCCTTTTTGTAATTCTATCCTCCTCCACACGAGGTCTTACTTCATTTTGGAGAAGGTTTTGATACGCTTTCTTATTTGTCTTGTAGGTTTCCGCTAGATATAACCTAGTGCCCTTGTCCTTTCTACAACACTTCCTATAATTGTTTTCATTTTTAGCCTCTCTTCAGTCAACCGTAGTTCTCTTCCTGCATTCCATTTCTTGCCAGTACGTATTAATATCCGGCGTCGGCAACTTTAGGGTCTTTAGAATTTTGGTGCATCATAGTTTCTCTTGTGCAAGAGACCTTACATTTATCAACCAAACTTCTAACGAGCAGTTGTATCGGGTTTGTCCTCCCGTATAGGGCTGTGCTGCTTCGTGATTTCTAGGGTCTCGACCGCCGATATTTGCACGCTATAAATCGTTAATGGCCATACAATCATGGGTAAAATCGCGTGTTGGTAGAGCCAAGTTTTGAAACCACCTGGGAGCCCAGACTTTTTAAATTCCATATTGTTAGGTTGTTGATTGTAGCCACGTGCTAACCACCTACATCCAGTGACTGAGGCCGTTGTGACTGTTAAAACGTCCATATAAGCTCTTATTGGGGGTTGCCTTATTCCAGTGTTTATAATGGGACCACGGCATTTTTTCAGCAGATTTGACGATCATGTTTATTGCAAGGGTGAAAAGCAAATCAGATATTGTGCAGCCAGTGACAATTCCATTTTTTTAGTATATGCCAGTCTGATCTCACTAGTTCCGATAAGATCTTTATTTAAAAATTTTCTTAGTAATCCTGGATAAGCGTTGTAATTTCTCCCGGAACATGGTATTTTTCAAAAGTAAGCTCTACCAGTTTGTGTGGAATGGAGCCGTAAGCATTCGTCATGACCAGCCACAAATCAGTCAGGTCACCTTTGCTTTCTTTTGCTTCTCTTAGAAGTTGTGTCACAATTCCCATGTGTTCGAGGCAGCCTGGTATCCCAGCAATCCTGATCTTTTGTACTGAAGTGTCAATATATTTATTCTTTAACAAGTAGTTCTCCAATCGCCGGGAAAAAATTCTGAAAAAAAATCTTCCCTTCAGTATATAATAAAGAGATACTTCGGAATTGATCTATATTTTCTTAATTTTCCTCTAAGGGTATCCAAACGCCTTCAGCAAATCTCCACTGTTCGGCTATTGATCTTCTCCGCCATATTGTTTTGATTATAACCCATAGTTTCCTGAAAAGTCCTGGGCAGCGATTGTACACGGCATAAGTCACACCCTGTTCGTTTGTCAGCAAGTAGCTTTCTATCAAATTCAAATGGGTTTGCTATGAAAGTTGTTCATTTTCTGGCTCTTTTTCCTCCGTTACTTGAGCCACTCTGCTTTTCTGGTGGATTTAAGTTTATTCCTCCCGATGTCGCAAAGCTCCGCTAGTGCCTGACATTCCCCTTCATTGGCTTTTCGAAATTGTTTCCGAAGGGTTTTAATTCCTGTCTTAATTCTTTAATTTTTCCGTCCGACGATTATTCTTTTTTATTTCTTTTTCGCCTTCTTCTACTCAACCGAATTTTCCAGATGTGTAATTAATTATAGTAGTTTTCATAACTTTTAGACGTCTGTCTGCATTATCTGATGATGTTGATTCTAGGATCATACAGACGTGTTGATGAAATTCACGCCATATATCTCTCTCACTCGCTGTAGGTAATGTAATGTTCTTTGACATATTTAGATTCAGCGGGCCAGGTGAGTGAAGGAACTGGGCACTGTGGTGTGACTCCAGGCCTGCCTCCTTCTGCGTCCTACCAGGTAAATATGTCTCGCGCTGCTTTTTCCTGCCTCTCTTTTCTTCTATCCGTCGTGTGAGTATTAAATTCAACAGTCCCTCCTTCCTCATTACATGTCTCAGAAACCTGTCACTTCCTTGTATTAAGTATGAGTTTTCACTCCGTTTCCATCCTCTCCAACATGTCGTCATTAGTCTCGTGCTCAGTCAATGTTATCCTCAGCATCTTTCTGTCAAACCACATTTTTGATTCCTCAAACTTCACCGTCATCCTTGAAGAGGTCGTCCAACATTCACTTAAAACAGATATCACATAGCAATCCAGCACTCTCTTCTTTGCTTCCAATGAGAATTTACTCTCTTTCAGTACTGTGGTTAGCTTTTTGAATTGCGTCCTTGGCTATCTCAAAATGTCTTTGGATGTCAAAATCGCACTTTCCATCTCTGTCAGCATGCTTCTTAGTTATTGACATTTTTTACTAGATTTATTTAGATTTTCCGACCTTTGTTTGACATTTTTAAATATTCTTTTTGCTGATGACCATGCAATCAGTTTCTTGAAGTTTTTCAAGAAATATAT
The DNA here is from genome assembly GCA_037127315.1 of Ascarosepion bandense. Classification (NCBI taxonomy): domain Eukaryota; kingdom Metazoa; phylum Mollusca; class Cephalopoda; order Sepiida; family Sepiidae; genus Ascarosepion; species Ascarosepion bandense. Next base: position 4,561,800 of record JBBBDQ010000603.1, on the reverse strand, counting down.
ATAAGACTCCAGTAATATTTTCTTTGTTTCTTACAAGATATTATTTTTTAACCATTTACTTAGTTTGGTAAGGCATCTTTTGCTATACGAATGTGACTTCGGATTTCAGTGTCGCCTTTTCTATCCGTTGTTTAATCCCATGTTTTTGTTTTAACTGTAATGTTCACGCAGGATGGAGAACTCTGAATAGAAGCTTACGCTTAAAATACATTTTGTACGGATAGGAAAGGATGGTAATGCTTCTGGGATGAATATTGTAATATTTGAGGAAATATCATCTTGGGATTCGGTTCTACATTTTCCGAATATATTTAAATCCAGGCTACTTCCTCTGTGTTATACAGGACAATGACGAGTTTGATTAGGGCTCTGTACAAACTCTTTGCCTTATTATTCTATATATTTTTTACACATTACCATTTATCTTTGCCCCAGATTTGTCATACTGTCGCAAATTTCTCGTTAAATGTATATTACTCATGGTTTCCATTTTCTCCTGCTTTTCGTTTATCTTGTGAGTCTTACAGTCTCTAAGGATTTTCCCTCATTTTCCAAGAAAATTTCAGTCATCTTTATTCGTTATTTTAAAGTTTTCCTATATTCCTTAATTGTGCCATTTGTGAGTTTATTATTTGAGTAGGTTTCCCTGTATTCATCGGATTGAACATATTGAATCACGACAAAACAAAACAAAAATTATTTGTTTAGGTGCTGAGGCCGGAATATCTAACACTTACAAGAACATGCTGATGAATGCACCTCTGAATTGACGTAAACGTTCAATTTTTTTGTTGACAATGACAGCTGTTTAATTTTGATTTATTACTTACTAAATCTGCAAGATAGGTTTAAATACTTGTAAGTCCGCATAAGTGTTTGCGATTGTGTACGTGTTAATTCGTGCTTGAAAGATGACGAAGAATTAGATTATGATTTGCAGATGTAGCTTCTGGAAGAAAAATGAATTTTATCAACTACATATGGTCTCCGAATAATTGTGACACTGTTGGAGATTTATTGGCTTAGTGTGTTGTCCTCTTTCGTCATGAGAAAACCAGGGAGGCTTATTATTTTCAAAATAAGTGAACCACAACTAAAAGCAGTGACACACTAAGAAGTACACAAAAATAGTTTTTTCACGAAAGAAAACAAAAATTATGGTTTTTATATTGGGTAATGAACGATTTTAGCAGTTACAATAACAGAAGGAGTAGAGAATCTATGTGAAACTTTTATTTTCTTTAAGTTTTGTGAGATACTTTTCAGTTTGGTAAAGTGTTTTTTACAAATAGCTTATATGTTAAGCAGCAGGATGTGTTGTATACGTTTTTTTCACTAATTTCAAAAATATATTTGTCTTTGCTCATTTTCAATTATACAACATGTCTCTTTAAGGCATTGGCAAATATAACTTTGCACAAAATACTTAACTTTCTGAATGTTTGGGATGAGACATAACCATTTCTTATTATCTCAAATTCAGACTAATATCTTAATTTTTGGCTTTGTTTTCCCTTTATTTAATCATTTCATTCCAAGAAAGGCAATAATTCTACCAAGACGCAAAGTGTTACTGAGAATGACAGAGTTTGAGAAAACTTTATTAAGAAGAAATGATAAGAAATATATTTTCTTAATTTTCCTCTAAGGGTATCCAAACGCCTTCAGCAAATCTCCACTGTTCGGCTATTGATCTTCTCCGCCATATTGTTTTGATTATAACCCATAGTTTCCTGAAAAGTCCTGGGCAGCGATTGTACACGGCATAAGTCACACCCTGTTCGTTTGTCAGCAAGTAGCTTTCTATCAAATTCAAATGGGTTTGCTATGAAAGTTGTTCATTTTCTGGCTCTTTTTCCTCCGTTACTTGAGCCACTCTGCTTTTCTGGTGGATTTAAGTTTATTCCTCCCGATGTCGCAAAGCTCCGCTAGTGCCTGACATTCCCCTTCATTGGCTTTTCGAAATTGTTTCCGAAGGGTTTTTAATTCCTGTCTTAATTCTTTAATTTTTCCGTCCGACGATTATTCTTTTTTATTTCTCTTTCGCCTTCTTCTACTCAACCGAATTTAAGGCATTGGCAAATATAACTTTGCACAAAATACTTAACTTTCTGAATGTTTGGGATGAGACATAACCATTTCTTATTATCTCAAATTCAGACTAATATCTTAATTTTTCGCTTTGTTTTACCTTTATTTAGTCATTTCATTCCAAGAAAGGCAATAATTCTACCAAGACGCAAAGTGTTACTGAGAATGACAGAGATTGAGAAAACTTTATTAAGAAGAAATGATAAGAAAAACATTATTCAAGAAAATTGAGATTGACGTCACAGATAATTTCTTTAGAATTATAGGTCGCAGAGAAGAAAAAAAATCAGGGTACATTTCTACAGGTGAGAAGGGCGGTCAAAGAATAGAACTTACCGTTAGATCTTGCTATTTCAACGGGAAAATGATTAGACTATCTCACCAATCCCGCAGTATGCTTATCATGAATAATTCGAGTTAATTTGAAAATGGAAGCATGAGAGAAATTGTCAAGAAAATATGTATAGAAAAGACAGAAAGAAACTACTTCACGTTGGTAAGAAAATAACTGATCGAATGCTACGGCAGGACCGATAATGTTACAAAGCCTTTCTTCATTTTATTGAGAATATCAATAAACATTCATGTGCAAATGATATATTTTTTTATCTTTCGGTCACTTTTACGCCTATTGAAGTTATATAGTGTAATCAATTTATATTTTACCCTCAGATTAAATCATTTGATGTGATGTTCAGTAATAATATCTATCCTCGGGGAGTATGATATGTAGGATGAAATTTGTTTGTCCTTTAAAAATATTGCGTCATCTACATGGCATCAGATTTTGATCTCGCCCAGACACTATTGTTTCGGTTGTCGATTAGTTGCCCTACGGCTATTGCATCCGAGGGACGCTACTCCAAAGAAAACCTACGAAAAATGTAACGCTCCACGATCACACTGGCAAGCATTAAAGATAGATCGCGGATATTGTTGGTGTCAGTTTTTCAACAGTTACTCCTGTAATTCAGACGGAGAATGAAACTGAATCTATTAGTCCAAAACACAAAGGAAAATGTGGTCGAAAAATAAACACAACCACTGGGGTAGATGTACATCTAATAAGGGAAAGTTATTCGTTTTTTCAATTAATTTGCGCAAGGCTGTATATTACAGAAGATGCAAACAAGATTGGAAAGCAATATTCAACGAACGGATAAATTCTAGATTTATCAATGTTCAAGAATGGTTTGGGTTCAAACATTTTTTTCTGGTATGACACAATAAATCAAGTTTTATTCATTGATTTTTTTCAATACTGCTCTCTCACTCTTCAAATATAGAATAAAGGGTTTAATTTGGAATTTCATAGCTTTTTCCTCCTCCAAGTAAATTTGAGACTTTACAATAAACTCGTTTTTAATTATTCATTTCCAAGCAAGGCGATGAGTTCACTAAGACCCAAAGAGTTGTAAAAAGTAAAAGTAACACAGAAAGCGCTGGAGAAAGCGAGAGAGACAGAGAAACAGAGAGAAAGCGACACAGAGAGAGAGAGACGACATAGAGAGGAAGAGAGGGAGAGAGAGGCTTTCCTGAAGACAAAAGATGATAACTGAGGGTAAATTTACTTTTTTGAAGATAGCATGTGACACGAGTGCATAAAGCGGGAAAGAGAATTACAAGCGTGAAAAAAGCAAGTCCTTATTTAGACATGAATTTACTTATACCGATTATATAGTCATTTTCAATCATGACGATTATTACCTTAAAGTTATGCTAGCGGTGAAGAATGAATGTACATTTATTATGCAACACACACACACACACACACACACACGCGCGCACACACACACACACACACACACACACACACATATATTGTTCTTTTAATGTCGAAATTATTTAGATTTCTTGAAATAACTTCTCCTAAATACAATTATACTCCGAACTTGAATAAAAGGAAAAAGAAGAAAAAAGAAAGAAAGGGGAAAGGAAGGAAAAGAGAAAGAATAAGAAGGAAGAAAGAGGAGAAGAGGGGTATATGTATATATATATATATATATATATATTTTTTTTTACCGACAAAATCTAAATTGGAAAGAAAAAACACCCCACTCCTATCACGTCTATGAAAACCTAGACACAGGATCAAAGTAAATACATGAATTAGGTCCACTAACAGCAGACATCAACCAATTAAATAATAGCCAACCATAAAAATGACCACTCAACATCGAATTTTCGAAATCCTAAGCAGAAAGATATACCCAACCGATAAAAAGATAAAACATACATTCCGACAGATAATACCATTAATCAACAATTTCACACTTATACACCAAATTCCTCAAAAGTCTAAGGATCAAAACGAGACATTCACTTAATTATCAATAATCCCAACCAACCCACACAACAACGAACCAAATATAAACAGAGAATGATTCCAAACCTTTATTTTCTTTGAGAAAGTGTTTAAATCCAAACACTGAAAGAAACATATGATTGTAGGGAAGAGGACATATATAGAGGAAATTATATACATGTTCTAAAACATAATTTATAATATATATATATATATATATATATATATAGTCATAGCTGTGTTATACTGCATGAGCACGATTTTATTAATATGAGTAATTCATGTGAGTTATATTCATATATAGATAGATAGATATTAAAATAACTATATTTAACAAGCTTAAAATCTGACCAGCTGTTAAAAACTAATGTCTACTCATTTGAATAACATATGTGCTTAGTATGCATAATCCCCAGACATATAAGATGTCAATTTATCATGACTCAATGAAACAATTTCTTTCATGGGACATAAATTTTCAAATTAATAGTTCAAATAATTCTTACATTTGATTTGAGTTTTATATAAACACCCATAATCATTTTGTTTAACTTTATCCTACAAACCCTTCTTAAATTTTTGAATAACCATGAAGTCATTTTATAAATCAATTCCCACCTTTTGCTTTTAACACTAAAGATGAATAATATTATTCTAAATTAATTAATACATGTATAAACCATTGTAATGACAAAACTGAACTTTCATTCCGTAGTAATACGACATGAAACAAGTCGAATAGGGCCTTCCGTCTGATGAAGTCGGTGATTGTTGGCAACAACAATTATTGACTGAAATAAATTTATTACGGAAATATGACCGGTGTTTAAAGTTTTTCTTAAAAGAAAACAGAATATATATATATATATATATATATATATATAACGGTTCTTAGTGCCAATATTGTTGTTTTTTAGTGGATTGCTGATAAAAAGATATTTTGATTAGCAATATGCTTCATATAAAGATGGCAATAGAGATTTAATATAATAAATGTGAAGAAGTTTGTCATCAAAATTAGGTTATCATTTTTCTAGTTTCTTTTGTTCTGGTTTTTCAATATATGTTTTAAATGTATAATATATATATATATATATATATATATATATAAGTAGTAATATTTACAAGGCTCAATGTAGTAAGAACTACTGAGATAATGAAAATATGAAATATAAACAGATTAAAACCCTCCATATACTTAATTATGTAGATATTTTCATGTTTATGTATATAAATGAAATACATGAACTACAAAAAGTTATATAAAAAAGTCATTTAAACTTCATGTATTAACTTAATAACATTTCATATTTTTCTATTGATAGACCCTAATAATAATATATTTACTACCTTCCCATTAAAAAAAACAACTAGCATATACATCTGTACTCTAAACTATATAAGCGAATATCCTGGCTGTTATAAAATCTTTATTATGCAAAAATTTAAAGCCTTGCAAATTTAACCCTTTCTGAAAAAAAAACGTCTACAATTTATTTACAAAATTAAACAAGCTCTCCATAATAATTATTTTCTAATGATATTATTAATCACTAAATTAGACTAAATATTAACACAGGCAAAATTTTATGAACTTAATAATTCGTACAATATTGTAATCAAATGCATTCTAACAATAAAATTTAAAAAATTCCTTAAATATCAAAAAGTACTCATATTTTTCAACTGATACCAGTAAAACATAAACATCTAATTATATATTTTACTAAATTTAACACAAGCAACTTATTCATACGCAATAGTTCTCTTCCGTCAACGTGCGTTCTGGAAAAGACTAATATTGTATATAAGTTCAATTGTTCTTTGGGAGACCGTATCGCTGACCAAAAAGGTAATCACATATTTTGGCTGGACGAAAACTACAATTTCATGATATCGTACATTTTAATTTTCGGGAGCAATTACCGTAGTACAACATTTAATGACACATTCCTGTACACCTGCACAATACATGAATATATTTCCTTTCAATATCCATATAAAAGTTTGAAAAAAACATCAACTTCTTTAAGCTCTCTCTATCAAAATAAGCAAATAAACTGAAGAAAATTGATTATGAGTGTAGGAGAAATGTTTTAAAATCTGATTTGACGAAGATTTAACACCATGTCGTATTTTACTGTCTCTAGTTAACCCATGCAATTTGAATGCTTTTAATTTTAAATTAATTATAACAGAGCGTGTACAAGTGTTTTTACAAAAACTCAACATCACAGCGATAGCAATTACATTAAGTTTATCTTCCCAAACCAACTCTGAAGATGATCTTGGAGAAGATCAAAAGCACTTGGGTTTAAAAAATATATATATACACCTTCTTTAATGAATTTGAACTTAGCATCAAGGAAATGATCAGAGAGCAGAAAAGACTATTAGAAAAATACTTACACACACACACACACACATATATATACATATATATATATATATATATGCATATAATTTAATGAAACACGTTTGAATGTAGTTATGCTGCCAATATATATATATATATATATATATATATATATATATATATATATATATAAGAATAAAACTGCAAAATTCTAAACCCTTAATTGAAAACTCAAATCAATTTTAAAAAAGAACAATCATTTTTAGTATTTACAATTTACATTAGAACATGTAAATAACTACTAGAAAATAGTATATTTTATTTCAACATAGAAAAACAATGTCTACTAAAGTACTTTGTAATGATTGTTTGTAATAGTTTGTACTTTGTAATAATTTTTTTAAAAATCTATTATATAATGCTTCTTCCTTCTTCATTAAAAAGTTTACTCTGATAGTGGCATCACCCATTAAAATGGATTGAATTCTTCCTACAACTACATATACTTCTCCTCATGAGAGGAGAGCAGATAAGCAGAGAGTGAAAGCTCAGAGAGAGCGAGATCAGCAGAGCGATAGGCAGAGATAGCCAAGACTGCTACAGTATTACCATTGCGAATCCCCAATTACTGTATTACTTCCTAACACGTATTTATTCGTTCTACTAACCGAGTTCCACGTATTTGTAATTTGCTGTGTTTAATATATATATATATATATAATTATTTCCTACTTTTGTGTTTGTATTATTTCTTGGATTCTTAACCGTGTCCACGACAAGTGGTGACGGAGAATCGAACAAATTTACGCGGAGATACAAAAACATATACGTTTTTCATGACAGTCGCCCACGAACACATTCACGCGGAGACATACAAAAAAGATTTATGGCGTCCCAAAACGACAAGTGGCCACAAAAACTCAAAAAAATCCATGCGGATTATAAAAAAGAAAAACATCGTCCCACGACAAGTAACGACGAAATATTAAAAAAAAATTCGCGGAGATAAAGGATTATTTCAACAACCGTCGCATCGACAAAAAGCGGCGAAGAAACTCAAAGAATTCACGTTTTTGAACTACAGTCGTCATATGAAGTGGCGACAAGGTTAAAGGAAATATATCCCTTCAAAATTAAGTAATGAAAAAAAAAGGTTCTTCTTTTCCCCTTCACACAGAAATAAGTGAAAAAATGAATTTCCAAGCAGCAACTGCTGAACTGTTTACAAAGCAATTCGAATTCCAACATAGATTGGTAAGAGAAACAAATAAAAAATGCAACCGAAAAATGAAACCAGACACATGGACTTACAAGAAATAATGCTAAGTGATAAACAACAACGGATAGAACAGCGTAAAAAGTCTACATTCTTGTAGAACGCAATATGGAACTCACTTGAAGATTTCAAATACTCTCCTGACGAGGATAAAACATTCGAAGACTACTTTAGGAGATACGAGGACTTTTATAAAATTGACTGCGAGACATGGTCAAAGACAAAGAAATTGGGGTTGTTATTAAGGTAATGGAAACGCCCGAACAAACAACGTTCGTTGACTACATATTGATAAAAAAGACCAATGAATTAAATTTCGAGGAAGCAGTAAAATGATTAACAGAACTGGTCAGCCCGAGAACCTCACTTTTCCATAAAAGGTTGAAATGCTTCAACCTAAGAAAGACGACGAAGACTACACCTCATCCGCAGCAATTGTAGATAAACACTGCGACGATTTTAAACTATCAGAGCTCTCGTCAGACAATATCAAGTGTTTAATTTTTGTGCAGAGACTAGTCTCAACAAAAGACTCCGAATTGAGGAAAAGAATCCTGACAAAACTGCAAAACGAGCCAGAACTAACGTTGCAGAAGATTGTCAGAGATGCTTAGGTTTCTCAAAAAGCAAGGGACATAGAAGATTCGGGTATCGCATATATACGAAATGTAAACAGAAAAACATATTTTTCACCCTACCCAAATAAGTCAAAACGAAAAATACACAATTTTACCCTCTCCAAACAAAACATCTAAACAATTATAAATCCAAAAGGAAACACTCTTTTAGTCCTTCTTCTATCCTTTTATGGTTCTTCTATGCTTTTATAGATATGAAGCTCTTCAATGGTACAAAAACTGCATGTATCGTTATGAGACTTGTTCAGCATGTAACAGAATAGGACAGAAATGTTCGCCTACAGAACTAGAACTGGAAACAGAAGCAGGGTACGAGCTGCCAGAACAAAACATGAGGACGGAATAAACACAAGAAAATACCTAGTAGTAGAAATTCTATAAACTGATAAGGAACTGGATAGCCTTGTAGAAACATGTATACTAACGAATGTAGAGTTCAGTCAGTGGGCTGCGCGCACCGTCTATGTTGAGAAATAATCAGGCGAAATTCGTGCGCGCGCGGATTTTTCAACAGGTCTAAATAATGCAATAAAGGATTAACACTACCCGCTTCCTAGCCCAGAGTAAGTGTTCAAAAGATTAAACGGCTGCATATACTTCTCAAAAAGTGATGTAAGCGAAGCGTATTTACAGGTATCATTTGATGAGAAAGCCTCTAAGCTACTGTGCATTAAGCACACAAGGAATTATAGATTTCAAAGGCTTGCTTTTGGAATTAAAGTAGCACCAGCGATTTTCCAACAAAACATGGTTACAATGCTAGCGGGATTAGAATTTGCCATCGCATATCTGGACGACGTATTTATAAAAGCAACGATTTATTTCGTACAAGTACAAAATTCTGGCACAAGGCCGAATAGGGGGAGGGGGGAACAAAACTTGGGTTGGTCTTCAAGTACTCTATCCTATACCTAGCTAATCAGATTCACGACCCATACATACGTTACAATGTTTCTCACTCACCGTAAAAATTTGTCCATCAACACTCATACTTATCATACACCAAAATACAACAAAGCATACCGGGGACCTACAAAACGCCCCAAATGGACATAAAAATTTGTTTCTTTTTACAATAATTACAAAAATAACTTTAAAACTTTTTACATGAAATGACATGAGGGGCATGGGTATGAAGAAACAAAAAATCCCCAACAAAAAACAATTTCAACAGAATGATATATATACATGAGGTTAGTTGGACCCAAACACACCCTCAAAAATAAAGAGGCCGCTGTATTCTGCCTAAAAAGACAAAATCAAGAAGCTCTCTTTCTACGGGGAATGGGGAAACAAGGTACAAAAATAAACTGGGACTGGAGAATACATAATACTGACCCAGACGAGAGTAAAAAACGGGACAAAAAACTAACAACGGACAGCGGGAATCTCGAACTGGATCATAACAAAAGCAATGGTGCCGGGAACAGGCCGGGACAAACACATTCACTCACATTAACTAGGTACACAAAGACTTCTTACCTTAACCAAGGGAGGGGTTTCAAAGGAATCCACCCCGATGTGACTAGCAGATCTAAAAGAGAAAATCAAGGCTAGCCCCGGTCACGCGAACCAGGCTCGCTGCATATATCCAACTTTCGCCAAAGTCTGTCGGAGTCAACCGTTTCCGTTCCGTTGAGCTGGTGCTCAAAATATCGGAATCAGATCCTGATCCGAAAGACGGCCGCCCCGCAAGACTTCCTCCAGACGCGTCATCCAAATCACCATTCTAGCCGTGGCCAGTAGCGACAGAAACACCATCCGCTTCACTCCAGAGTACGGGGGTAACACATTGTCACAGGCGTATGCGCGATCAATAACCAGCCAACCTAGGCTTAGAATCTAACACCACACGGGCACAAACGAGTTTGTGGTCCCTGTAGCCTAACCAGTGGAACGTCGGACATTCTAAGAAGTCTATGTCGGCCTCTCTCACTAACATTCTATCCAGGTACGAAGATACCCGGATAGAAGGCCAATTAAGCGCCCACGTCCACATGCTCCCATCCGGATGATCGACCCGGTATTTATCGACGAGACCAAATTCGCCGATCAGATCAACCAGGCTGCGATCACCACTCCACCCGCTAGCGCCCCTCCCTCTATCCCATTTGGGGGTTAGGATGGCATTCCAGTCCCCAACTAAGATTAGCCGTGTTGAATCCACCACGAAGGGCTCCAACAGTCGAAAGAAAGAGACTCGATAACCTTGATCATTGGGCGCATACACCGCAATCATCCGGAACGACTTGCTTTTCACTGCAATATCGGTCACGATCATCCGGCCCTCGGCACCGACATGGACAAGGTCAATCCTCGCATCCAGGGTACGCTTGACCAGCAAAGAAACACCTCTGGTATGCCGGCTCCCATATGCTGCGATAGACGAAAAAGTCGTTAGACAGCACACACGAGTCAGCTTCGCAAACAAAGTGAGTCTCTTGGATCCCGGCCACATCCACGCCGAAGGACGAGAGGTCACGAAGCAGGCGAGCCGCCTTACCCCGATCCCTCAGTCCCCTCGCATTCAAGCTGACTATCTTAATAGACATCCTTTAGACCTGAAAAGAAAAAAAAAAGGAAAAACAAGCAACAAGGCTATCTAGTCACATACCGGCCGGAAATCTCTGGCAGTTAGGACCCCGACGGATTGTCCCAGGGAACCCGTTCCTACATCGGACGTAATCCGTCCGTCAGTGACAATCCCGCCGACGTCCGTGGGGTAGGTTAGTTTTACCACCCTATAAAGACAGGGGTGGAGCAAAACGGGGAACCTCCCAGCACAATTCTTTGCCATTTTTTTAAGTTCAGGTGTATTATTTTTGAACATGAAAATTTTTGGGTAGAGCTTTTCCAGCTCTGTGATGTGATCCCAGACTCGCAGGTTACCCCCTGTGCTGCGCACAAGGGTAATCACTCCTGTGGCCTGGGGAAAGTTCTTAGGATCCTCTGTTGACAATTTGTCAACAGAGGTCAGTTTCAGGAGTGGCTTCAATAGTTTGCGCCTTTGTGCAGACCGCTCCGTGACAATGTCATCGTCTATCTTCATGAGCGCTTCCCCCTGGGGCAGGGCTTTTTTCTTTTTTGCCCGACTTACAGTGGGAGTGGGCATAGGAGAAGGGGTGGGAGTGGGGGTTAAGGTAACTGGTTTCAACGGGGTCAATTTAAAGGTTGGGGACTGGGAAGCTTTCTGCGGGGAAGAGGGAAGGCTCCTTGCCTTTTCGGCGTAAGATTGTCTATCTAGAGATACAGGTATCGACGAACATTTTGCCGCTGGTGCTTTCCTCTCCCTGCTTCTGCTTCTTCGTCGACTTTTTATATTTTCGGGCTACTCCTCCACTTCTTCTTCTCTACCACGATTGAGAGATGACGATCTCTCCGTCTCCATTTCCTCTACAGGTTCCGCTTTTTGGGGAGGGTTCTTTACCTTCCCTTGTGAGGTGACCTGTTTGACAGATGTTTTGGTGAGGAAGGAGGTTTTGGTGGCTTAGTTGGTGAAGGCACCGGTGTTTTAGACTTCTTTTTTCCAACTGTTTCCATTCGCCTTCCCCACCCGGTACCGCTGCTGGTGCTGGAGCCTTTGCCGATGTTAGTGCTTCCTTTTCTACAGATTTTTCCTGCTGCTGCTCTGTTGGCTGGGTCTTTGGGGCAGGATTCTTTGTTGGATACGCCTTCGCGACGTGATCCGACGCCCCACAGACCCAACAGAAAGGTCTCCTGCCCTCAACTATGACGAATATTGTGCGCCCCCTTCAGGTGAGAATGTTCGGGATGTCGGCGAACTCCTTTCTGGTTACCGTCACCTGCAGGGTCATGTCACCAGTCATGAAACCAGACTTAGATCGCACCGATGAGACCACCGCAACCTTGCCATACTTGCTAAAAAAGGCGCCGACGTGGTCCTCCGTTATGTCCATGGGAACGCCGTGAAGAGGCATCTTTGTCTTCCGCGTTCCCATGTATTCGGTTTGGACCTGGAGTGTCTTTGTTGCCAGAGTCGCTCCGGCCAGCTGCTTGGCTTCCTCGGACGTGCCAAGCAGAACGTCCCACATGGCGTGGCTCCTTCTCGCAACTGCCCTGGCTTTGATTTTCAGGGCCTTGATTGCCTCTTCGATGCTATCCCTGCTGATCCCCACAAACTTGTGCGTCTTGGGGTCTTTGGTTAGCAGTGATATAATCCTCGGCTCGATGGCGGACAAGTTCTCTGGTACAGACAACAGCTCCGTACCAGAAATGTATTCCGCAAACTTCTGCTGCAAGCCCTGGTAATAGTCCTCCCCTTTCTTAACCTTTCCTCCTTTCCAACCGGAGGTAGAGGGTATGGGGGATCCTGGTACTGGTGAACATGCTGGTCCCGGAGAAGTTGGTGGTACTGGAACTGGAACTGTAGCTGGTGCTGGTGCTGGCGTTCCTGGTAGTTCTGGTACTGCGGGAGCTTCAGGCGGTGGTAGCTGCCATTCCCCCTCTTTCCACCCCACGCAGGCCGAGGTGGAGGGAACAGGTGAGTCCGTCCTGTCAGAGGCCATTGCCTCCTAAGAGGCTAACAAGATTTGCCTGTCTGTAAACAACTGTCCCGGTGTTCCGCGCCGTACCCGAACCCGACTGGCGAAACACTCTGCCCGAGCAATAAACTCAGGTGAAGCAGTTGCCACCAAAAGGACAAAAAGAAAAAGTCTTCCCGACAATCACGCACAAGACGGTGAGCAAAGGAACAGATACTACACTTTGATCTTGGCAAAAGGCCGAGAAGCGATCACGTATTTATAAAAGCGCCAGCGCTGAACAGCATGCGAAACACATTCAAGAATTATTTATAAGAATCCAAAGCTTTGGATTAAAATTTAAAGAACAAAAATGCGACTTCTTCTTAATAGAAGCTAAATACCTAGTGTGCTTCATAAACGGCCAGATCCTGCAAGAGCGGCAGCCATAAAGGATATGCCGACACTGAAAAATATTACGGAACTTCAAAGTTTTCTAGTATTGGTTAATTATTACCAGGAATTCATAAATTGCGTGCTTCATTAAATGAATTACTCAAGAACGAAAGAGTGGAGTTGGACAGTACAATGCCAAGAAGCGTTTGAAAAAATTATTAAAATATTAACGTCAGACTTGTTTTTGAAACAGACAATCCAACACTAGAACTAATAGCGAGCGACGCCAACTCGTATGGCGTACGTTCTTGTCTATCACACAGAATACCAGACAGAAAGAATAGACCTATCGCACACGCTTCTAGAAAACTATTACCAGCTAAAAAAAACTATACACATATTAAGAGGCTCTAAGGATCATATTTGTTGTAACCAGATTTCACAGGTACATTTACTGAAGACATTTTACTCTGCAGACTGATCATAAGCAATTGTTAACAATCTTCGGTTTAATGAAAGGATTACCAACATATAGAACAAACAGACTAATGCGATGAGGAACCGTATTACTTAATTAAGACTTCGAATTAGAATACCTGCCTTCCAACAAGACTGGACAAGCAGACGAGTTATCAAGATTAGTGCCAAAAATTAATGAACCGCTGGAAGACTAAAGAATAGCGGCACTACAATCAGAAGACGAAATGAGAACAGCAGTAGGAAACACAGTACGCGAGCTACCAGTAACGTTACTAGAAATTAGATAAGAAGCAGAAAGGGATAACTTCATTAAAAGTACGAAATAAATGCAAAAATTAAGACAGAAGTCTCGCCGACAGTTTTTCGCTTTGCGAAAACGTACTAATGTATTATGAACAGTTACACCAAGAAACTGCAGAAAAAACACTTAGGGATTTCCATATGGGACACCCTAGGAAACATCGTTTGAAAGCTCTAATGTGAAGCTACGTTTATTGGAAGAACATGGACGAATACATCCTGATAATGGTAGAAAAATGTAAGGCTGTGCTCTAGCTGCCGGGGCACCCTTAATGATTCAAAAACCTTGTCTGAAAGCAGATCGACCATGGTCGAGGATTCACGTAGATTATGCGGGACCTATAAAAACATTTTATAATTTAATCACGGTAAACAGTTAGAGCAAGTGGCCACAAGTTTTTGCTAAAATAATCCCATGGCAGAAATCAAAATAAACTGCCTACATGAATTATTCGCAAGATTCGGGGTAGTGGATAGTCTGTTAACAGACAACGGAACGCAATTGACGTCTACACACGTCCAGGAATTCTGTGAGATGTTCCTAGTAAGCCACATAAAAACTCCACCGTATCACACGCGTTCGACTGCTCAAGCTTAGATATACATTGACACTCTAAAAAGAGCGTTACAAAAGGCATACGGGATACCAACAGAGAAAGCACTCTAACAGTTGGTACAGGTGTATAGAATTACCCCAAACAACAACATACCATCTGGACTGTTACCGGTGAATGGGATATTTGCGAAAAAATAAAACCTGTATCCTAAAAATTACTACCCAAGCAAAACAAATAACAACCAAGGTCCTTCGAACAAAACAGGACCTTCAGACGTGTAAAAAGAATATATTATATATTGTTTAAAAACGATACGTTCTACTGGGAAGCCGGTAAAATAACTAATATAATTGGAAATATGCTATGCATGATTCAAGGACTAGAATTCACACACAGAAGGAACATAAGCCAAATAAGGAAAATATGGATAGGAGAAACATACACGCAAGAAGAAGAAACTATAGACACGATCTTTGATACATTTGAGTTACATAAAACCCCAAACAGCGCCAGAAACTAGAAAATCTAGTAGGAAAAGGAAGTTTACTGAACCTTTGATAATAAATCATAAAAGAAAGAGATATTAACGCTCCTTACATAGAGAAAAAATAACTTGGAAGGTGGGTGTCAGGGTGGCATCACTCATGACAACAGACTGAATTCTTCCTACAACTACAAATATTTCATCTCTAAAGAGGAATGCAGATAAGCAGAGAGGGAGAGCTCAGAGAGAGAGAGCAGCAGAGCAATAAGCAAAGATAGCCAAGACTGCTACTGTACGGCCGTTGCTAGTCCCGAATTACTGTATTACTTTCTAACCCGTATTATTTGTTCTACTAACAGAGTTCCACGTATTTGTATTTTGCTGTGTTAATATATATATATCGTTATTTACTATTTTGGTGTTTGTCTTATTTCTTGCTAGAAACTTAACCGGGTTCACGACATTTAACTTATACAATACTTTTTCAAAAACAGAATGCAAAGTTGGTGCTTCATAAAATTAATTTTAAATAAAGCGTTTATCACCTTCATTACGAACTACCTGAGGTAACATTTTTCGATGTCGAAACAAGATGAACGATTTTGTAGAAGTTATTTGTTTGTTCTAATACAAATGTTAAATAATATATATATATAATATATTTATCATTAGATAATGTAAATATATTGTGCCTACTTAGTTAAGGGTACAATTAGAACAGTTACTATAATAACAGCTTGAATAATGTTCTTTAATTAAATGTAGAAAACCAACCAAGACTTAAAATTCATTATGAATAAAGCAAAAACATTAAGGAGCGTATAACATTTAATGCTATTTAAAGATTCTACCGATTTCATGACAGACAGCTTTCTTATACCGAAACAATTGTTTGGCCAAAGATTCCATAGCCACAACGGATAGATTTAAATAAAAATATAACATTGCACGATCATGCGTGTATTCAAAAATCACTATCAGAACGGAATGCAGATTTTATTTCAGATAAAATAAGTTTGTCTTCATATATTACCCCTGGAATTATTCTTAGACTAGATGAAAAGTAATTGCGTTAAAAAATATGGATACTTGATGGATTTAATCTTATCATTTAGAAATTGGTTAAGCAAAGGAAAAGGATCTGTACAAAAATAAGTAGATAAATATGTCTAGATTATTAACTTAGAAATTTTGACATGAATATACGCTGATTAAATACAAACACACACACACACACACTACACACACACACACATATAATAACAATATATAGGGTGCACATATCGATAGTGTCATTATTCAGGTGTTAATAAAACAGTGACAGTGCATGAATGAACTGTATTATATATATATATATATATATATATATATATATATATATATATATATATATTTAGGAAAAACTACAAAAAAGTTGTAAGTTTAAAATGTATTTTTCTGACAGTATTTATTTATTTCTATTATTATATTTGATATTTCAGACTGTCCTCAAACTTTCATCAGAAATACATGGTTTTGCAATTTAAATTAGAAACGTATTTCGCGAGAGCGTTCATGGAGATATTGTTTACATCACGTGACGCAGAAAGCGACAGATTTTTAAAAAATATTTGTAAACGTAAACCGATCTTTAATAATACTTATGAATTTTGTTTTAGAGAAAAAGTTTTTAAGTGAATCTTAAAAATGTTTAGCTATTGAAATATTTATAAAGATTCAAAACACTTAAGTCCCTATTTAACCCTAGCCTGTGTGTATTTAATTTTAAATTCCAATATTTTTCTTTCTTTCTGCGTGAGTGTGTAGAACTAAAATCGGAGTCTATTAGTAAACATTTGCAGTTTTCTAATGTGTGTCCCGGTTGATTAAAGTGTTGGGCTATGGAGGAATATTGGTTGTTCTGGCGTATGCTAAGTTTATGATTATTGAAACGGAATCTAAATCTATTTCCAGATTCACAAATATATCCACAATTCGGACATATTGAACAGAAGAGAAAATATATAATGTTTTGGCTGTCACAAGTGATATATATATATATATATATATATATATATATATATATATATATATATGCTCTAGTGATTGCTAAATAACCTTAAGTGTAACAATAAATTAAATACAAATATGTTTGTAAATTATTTATCACAGAATTAATAAAATAAATCAAAGATCTTTCATAACCGTTTCACCCCAAGAAAGGCATTCCTGCTTCTGGTGTGGAGGCGGCTACATAAGAGAAAAGTTACATAAGAGGAGAGAGAAGAGAAAGAGGAACAGGTTACAGAGGGTGTCGGATAATGAATAAGAGAAAAATAGAAATACTGGTGTGAAGAGAGTTACGTGAGAGTAGATCAAAATGGAGAAAAAAGAGGGTGTCGTAGAAAACAGTTAAGAAGATAAGAAATGGCAAATGAAATTACACTTAACCTCTTGAATTTTAGATATCAGGGAAGCATCTATACAGAAGGGATTTCATCTATCTCCAGTAAATATAAAACCATTTTATTTTATACCGCTTATAACGAGACAGATTCTTGCACCTTTCTCTAGAAATGCTGAAAGTTAACCTACATGCGTCTGATCAAAAAGCATTCTTCACGTGTCTAATACTGAATGATCTTATTACTAAATTATTTCGAATGTTGTAAAGTTCTTTTCCAAAAAGTGTTGAATATATAAGTGTTTTTCTGCAATTCTTAACCTTTTAAATAATATAGATTATTAGGTGGAATTGTAAAAATTTAATTAAAGTACTTGAATAGACAAACACAACATCTATCAAAGATTCTGCGCAACATCAATAAAATAATGTGTGGATCCTTAGGTTAATGACAAGTTACGTACATAAATGAGGATAACTTCCGTTTGCTTCTTGGCCGGCAGCTGTTTTGTAGTATTTGTGCATGTTTACTCAAAATACACCCTTGTGCAGGTTAAGTAAAACATCTGCTTCAGTTTCCTTTCTTTCAACATACTGTCGGGTTTTTTTTTCAAGTGAGAGGCTGTAATCGTTTTTTTTTCTTTTTTCTGTAGTGTGCTGTAATATAAATTCATTTTCGGGATTTATAATGAAATTTATTTGGTTTAGAAAAATATTGCGTTATCCGTGATTGCATCAGATTTTATTAAGCGCAGACACTATTTTCTCGACTGTCGATTAGTTGTCCTACCACCATTGTCATCGATGAACGTTACTACAAGAAAGCGTGCAAAAATTATAACATCGCACGAACAGAATGGCATGCCTTACAGAGAGATCGAAAGTGTTATTATTGTCTACCATTCAACTGTCAGTCGCTTCATCAAGACTAAGGAACCAAATAAATCCCTCTATACAAAACGTAAAGAAAAATGAGGTTGGAAGAGAAAAACAAGTGTCGACGTATATGTGATCAAAGAAAGAGTAAAAGACAGTATTCGTTTTGTTTCAATTAACTTGTACAAGGCTGTACTGTTTGCGTGATCTTTACGAGAATATCAAAATAACAACTGGATGAGATGTTCTTCAAATGGCCATATCCTTCCTCTCTACAAAATTGATTTTGACAGGTGCAGAGTGGAATGTTTTAATCTAGTTGGAACTAATTACAACAGCTTTATTAACTACGTCGAGAAACACCACAAACAGTAGGTGGTAGATTTGATGGTGGTAGATTTGCTGGCTGTTGGGGTTTTACATGCTGCTGGCTTCGATTCTAGTTATTGTTAATGAAAATTTGACAGCGCTCAAGTAATAAACGATTCTCGAACGAAGCTTGATCGTGATATAGATCTACAGAATAATCAATAAATCGAAAGGAAAAGAAAAGGTATTTGCTCCTTTATGCAAAGACATTTTTTCCCTCAGTACATACTTTCCATCTGTAATAAAGTAACCTGTCCTAATTCAAGAATTAACTCCATGGGGAATTCTTGTGGGGTGATGGCAAGACATGTATACACTCAAAAGTTGATCTTTACTCCGCAACTCTCTATGTAACACCTGTCTTGCACCACATTCTTTTGTGACCTGGGTTCGCGAAAAATATACCACTTAGCTTACGGCCATAACAGGTCGAAACATTGTCCAGCATGGTCATACCTCCACGGGTGATTAATTTTTTTGTAGATTCCGGGATTGTGAACTGCACAAATAAATAAACAACAACTAGAACTTAAGATCGAAAAATAAATACAAATATATTACGTAAAGATACAAATTTGAACGAAGGTCCGTAGTCCATGAATACGGGTTTGTAAGAAGGTATATATACAAGTCTCTGAAGTGAAACCGTAGTTAATTTAGTATGTCAACGTCGGAGGCTGACGGGTACTGTGCAATAAAAATCACGCGGTGTGGAGCACAGAGTTACTATGAAATATTGACGCTGTATTCTCCGTGAAACCTCGTTATCTCTCCGTTCGCTTCTATCGCAGAAGTATATGTATACGCTAGCCGAGTTCATCATCATGAAAAAGGGAGACCCCACAACAGATTTGGAAAACAAAGTGGTGTAAATTTGGATGTAATTTATAATGTTTCCGTTTATGAAGTTACGCGAAAATACTTTTAGAAAAGTTATAGTTAAAACTGTTCCCACTGCCTTTATGTTTTTATTATCAGTGAAGCAGTATTATGTCTATGAATACTTATAAAATATTTTAAGCATTTAAACAACGCGTGAAATGTTGATAAACTGTAAAAAAATTTAATAAATAAATAAACAAATAATTAAATAACTAACTAAATAAAAAAATCCTTTTATTCCTGGACGTCGATTTTCATAGAATTATAAGGAAAGATGTTTAGTTGTTTTTTTCAGACGCGTGAAAGTCTTCCGGGATTCTTATTAATTATTCTTATTTTAAGCAATTGCCTGATTACACTGTATTCGTGTTGGTTGTCGATGTAGTTTAAGAGACCCAAATTATAATCTGTCTTAGTAGTTCACGTTTAAAAATATATCGTTAGTATCCACTTCGCAAAATCTGATTACCGTGGAACTGATAAATCTCCTACTCTCACCTCTACAGTGAAGATAAGAATTCACCGGTATGTGGTCGCCTTTAGAGGAATATTTCGAGACTCGCGTCTAGACCAGTATGATATCTAGTTTTTAATTCTATTGCTTACTGTTCCGAAGTCTATCGGTTATTTTGTAGGATAAACGAAATCGATGACTAACTTTTTGATTCGTTCTTTTTGCTAGTTGACCCAGATAACTTATTTTCTGACATAAAACCTCACCCAGTCACAGCATGAACCAGTCTAGCTTCACTAACTAAAACCTGACCAAATACCTGTTTTATGTGATTTTTATTCCGTTTTTGGTGGAGTCTTGAGAATTTCAGAAGTCCGTAGTTATATTTCTACTTACAGTTAATTGTTACAAATCTAGATTTGCTCATATGAATTTCATTTTGAATTATTTGAACGTAAGAAAGTCAATAAACCTACTAGGTAACAATCTGTTACTAAAAGTGTGAGAGACTGAAAAAAATTAATAGGGAGCGAGAACAATAAAGAAACAGAAATTAAGAAAACAATAGTTAACGATTGACATCGCATCTAAATATTTGAAGAACAAATTCAATTGAAAGGCAGGATGATTGAAGAGATTTCTACATTTGATTTTATTTGAATATCTTATTGTTTTTGCTAAGGTTTGAAAATTATGAAAAGCAGTTAAGCTAGTATTTCATCTAAAAAAGAAATTCAAATGATTATCTTAACATTAACGCATACAAAATCTTAGAGCATTAACACTCAGAATATATATATGTATATATAGTGATTGCCCAATATTTGTTATGACTACATACAATAAATAATATTCTAATGCAATATTTTCATATTACATTATATCGATGCTTGTACAAATGTCGTTTAATGTGTTGCTTTTGATAAAGTAATTGTTCGAAAATTAGTCTACAATATATTTTCTTTTAGGAGTAACTTATTTTAACCAATTTACAAGTTATATATTCTCATTTAACTACAAGATAATATGTAAATATTTATTTTTAGGAATTTTTAAGTACATATATTATTTCTCTTAGATTTAAACGAATTTATTCTGTTAAGGAATAGTATATTTAATGATAATTTTAAATAAATTTATACGCTAGGTGTTTCAACTAGTATTTAACATGAAATATTTTTCGATTACCTAATTGTTAAGCATTTTGCAAATTGTTTTGTATTTTAGTTGTTAAACAGAATTTTTATTAAAGTATTGGTCTGTACCTCGAATTATCTATGACACAACTAAAATGCGTTATATATGATTCAAGATGGAGATTCTTTTTGAAAATAGTCTGTCATGATAATCACGTTATTGTAAATAACTTGTAAGATATAGTTAGAAAATAAGAATAAAAAGGAAAGTTATAAAAGAGAAAAACGGAACAAAAGACATAACAAAAAAGTTAAAAGTTGGAGGAAGAGAAAGGAAAGTCGTAAGACGAGCCAATAAGATAAAGCGTTTATTTTATTTTATTTCTTAATGGATATATATATATATATATATATATATATATATATATATATATATTGGTTTACTTTCTTTTCTTCAAAAATCACCCCACCGTCTCTTGGTTTTGGCCGTATGTAGCAATACCAGTACAACCAAGCATCCCCAATCTATAACATCGAATAGTCCATGTGAAGCTTGATTAATTACCTTTTTTGGGGAACTTATATAATGCACGTGCTGAAGCTAGTAGCAATTTTCTTTTTCTTTCTGGGTGCAAGCCGAATACTGATCATATTCGGTTGGGTCGCCTATCGAATAAGTCTGTTGTTTATTGAGACTCGAATCTTCTAATGACATGGGAGCAACAACACTAACGACGCACCTGGATTCGGCACTTTAAGGTGCATTTTAATAATAAGTTAACTCTATTGCAGAACCAGAAATTTGAATTTATCAATTGGCAGTTTTTTTCCCTTGACTGATTGCTACTCACAACTATAGTGTTCCGTCTGTTCGACTATATTGCATCATAGGTGCAGAACGAATAGATGGGACCTTATGTTTGCCAATTCTATTTTTACATAAGTGGAGGTAACGTAAACGGCTCTGAATTCCAATTCAATTAGAAACCATTACAAAAGTTTAAACACAATTTTATTGTTCACACACACACACACACACACACACACACAATAACACACACAAATTAACTTGAAATACTAAAGACTAAATATATTCAACAAAAATCACCAGAATCTTCTACCACGGCCTCCAAACGACCTCGGAATCTTCTTCATCTCTTCTCGAAGGTCTCCTTGTTTAAGTTGCTGAATGCTATGATAATCCATGCTCATCTTTAGTGTCAAAAGATTTTTGTTAGTCTTTCGCTCAAACATAATAATCAAGGGGGTAAATGTCTGGGGAGATAAGTGGTCAGATGTAGCAGGTGATGAGGTCAATGAAATTATCTGACAGACATGATTGTATTCCCCTGCTTGTGTGATATGGTGCAGTATTCTGTTGTCAGCCCTAACCTCTTGATCTAGGGCAGCATAAATTTGTCAAGGCAACTAATGTAATGCTCTGTGTTGAGTTTGGGGCCTTCATCTGCAAATTCGGGAGTTCTTTTCATATCCGAACGATCAGTGTCAGTTTTCTGATCAGCTATTAATTCTTAACAAACATTAACCTTATCTAAATCTTTCAGAATGCTCTGCACTGTCCCCAGATTGGCACCAAAACACTCTGAAATTTTCGCATTTAAATTCGAAGGCTAAGAAGTACAGAATGACGGTTCTAAATTTCTACTAGAGTCAGCTGCATTATGGTAGCATTTTCTAACTGGGGCTGCCTAACTGACCCTGTTTTTTGATAAAATACTGTGCACTTTGGCCTCAACACCCAGTGTCGACAGTCTATTTCATGCTATACGCAGTCATCAGGGCAAGTGATTTTTGCATGTCTATTTGTACATACAGGTCACTGCTGCACTGGAGGTAGTGTACTGTAGTGCATTGTGGATATCTCTACTGTATTGCATTGTCAGTACTCTATCGAATTATTCTAAAATTAATTTTGTTAAGCAATAACGGTGCGAAATGATGCGAGCAGCAATTGAGTGGGAATGATTGTGGATCGGAATGCATTTATTTGGGATATTTTAATGTTATTTGTATTTCATGAAGTCGTACGTATACATTTTAATATAACCTTTTATCTATCTATCTATCTATCAATCTATCTATCTATCTATCTATCTATATATATATATATATATATATATATATATAGTATAACGAAGAAGCTGATATTTTTTTAAACATATACTGATAACTATAACAGACAATGCGTATCTATTAATGCTGATCTTGGCCGTTCTAAACATCATATTTTGGCATTAATTTCGGGTTAAAATAAGGAAAAATTTGTCCAACACTTGGATATTTCTTTTATTATGCAGGTTCTAAGCTTTAAGCTCACATGATCAATCTTCAGAGAAGTTATAAGGACGTTAACATAAAACATTCACCATTAAATGTGATTTTATATTTTGTTGACATATAGCATTTCTAAGCAACGATAACAGTCACCGAATAGCAGACGAAGTTTTTAAATTTATAATGCGGTTCTATGACATCACGCCACCTGATAGACCGAAAGGTTAACAGAACCATATCTATAAATGCAATGCAATGAGTTAAGACCAGATTGAAATGTGATTTTATAAAGTGTGGGTTGTTTTGACTTAATGTAGATGGCATCCAATGTCTGAAGATATTTTTACTGTGTGCCTGAGTGGGTATTATTGTGTTATCGTCTGAAACCTGTCTAATATTACCTACATTGCTATGTTTTTCTAATAAATGTTGTATAATTAAGCTCTGATCAGAAATGTGAGAGGTAAGTCTACGTGAGAGCGTGGTTGTAGTAAAACCAGTATCTGGTGGGTTTAATATTAGTACCCGAGATACAATCTCTGAACGGGCATGTAAAATGATACACTATATTGGTTTTCTGTAGCGAATTTAGTTGTGTAGTTGTAGGGTTATTAGAGACTATGAGGTCAATCTTTGATGATGGATGCTTTCATATTA
This sequence comes from Ascarosepion bandense, assembly GCA_037127315.1. Classification (NCBI taxonomy): domain Eukaryota; kingdom Metazoa; phylum Mollusca; class Cephalopoda; order Sepiida; family Sepiidae; genus Ascarosepion; species Ascarosepion bandense. The sequence goes on along the minus strand of JBBBDQ010000603.1, from coordinate 4,537,384 downwards.
ATGTCCCTGCAACATCTCTGAAGATGGCTCATGTGAACCGAAATTTAGAACCAGCATAATAAAAAAATATCCAAATGTTGGACAATTTTTGTCTAATATCACCGGAAATTAAAGCTAAAATACGATGCATAATTAAATATAATATACATTCATTGTCCGTTATATTTAGCAGTATATATATATATATATATATATATATATATATATATTAGTTTTTTATTTTATATTTATAGTTATTACTGATTATTTTATTGCTGGTTGTTATTAATACTTCTATCAGCGCGTATGTGATGTGTTATTTTGAATTTATTTGTTTCGATTTATCTATTTTACTTATTTTTGATCATTCATTGTATTATTTTCATTCTCATTCATTTTTTGATTTTTATGCAACGTCTAAACTTTTTGAATATATTTTACCTTTGAGTGTTGAGTTAAAGGTCCACTTTTACAATTTCATACGCCCTATCCCTGTAAATTCATACTGTATTATATATATATATATATATATATATATATATATATATATATGTCTGTGTGTGTGTATGTCCGTGTGTGTGTGTGTGTGTGTGTGTGTGTCCGTGTGTGTGTCTATATATATATATTGTAATACTTTATTAAAATTTACAATTCGGACATAACCAGACACAATTATATATCTATATGTTAAAGATATCAGCAAATAATATTTTAAATTCAAATCATCATATATTTACAATAATATCATATGCAACAACATGAATTAAAATGTTTGTTGGACATAAAATCATTAACCAGAGTAAATATTCTGTTGAAGGTTTCTTTTGTTAAACACTTTTGTTAAGAGCACATACGTGTGGGCCTGTTCACAATCGCGTAGACACATCATATATATATATATATATATATATATATATATATATATATATATATACTGTGTGTGTTTACTGTGTGTAAATAAACGTGGGTGCACAGACACATACACTCGTGTACATTATATATATATATATATATATATATATATATATACATATATATAATTATTAATTTTGTTTGGTGCCGTGTTTATTTGTTCAACCTCATAAGAGTACACCAGTGTCCGGACTGGCTAAAAGGGACGACTATTGAAATTGCACGATGAGACTTCTGGGATCTTTTCACAAGGTAGGACAGTTGTCCGTTGTTGCAAAAGACGTCCTGTAACCCAGCTTTTGTGGCGACGTCATCGGACGGGATCGTCCCGACCAGCGACTGCGACCAAACCAACCGTACGACCAGGTGGCAGTGTCACAACTGGGATCGTCACGACCGTCGGCGAGGACGAGCGTCACATTAGACAGACGGCCAGCCAGGCTGAGGCGGTACGTCTGGTGTCGTTTATATATATATATATGTGATATATTTGGTGATATATGTGATATATTTGGTTTAAATTTTAAAATCCTTTGTTTCTGATGAAAGGCCGAGGCCGGTCTGAAATATCAAATATATATATATATATATATATATATATATATATATATATATACATAAATAAAAAAATACTGTCAAAAAATACATTTTTAACTTACAGCTTTTTAGCATTCTTTCCTATACATATTAAGCCAGTATACGTGGATTATCATTATGCTATATATATATATAAGGTGGGGCAGAGCAACTTGCTTATTTGGAATAACAAAAAGACGTAATGCAGATATACGTGCTATTCTTTAAATAGCATCACTTACAACATTTAAATTTTATGTTTTACAAGCTTTAAAAATGACATCAGTCACATGGCGTCCATTCTACTCAATACACTGAGTTAATTGTACTCTGAAGTTTCCGTCGTGTTTAAGGTAAACATGTTGCTGTATATTGAGTCATTTTCATGCCATAAGATGAATGGCACTTGAAGATTGTTAATATTTCATTTCAGAAATTTGCAGTCTGTTGTTTATATGACCACAGAGAAAATATACGGATACAAAATGTTTTGTGAACATACGCCCCACTGATGATATCTTAATATTTTTAAAGTACATTTTTAACAAAATACATTTATTGGACAGATGTGAGTTCTCCTAGAACATATTTTTTTCAGACGAAATGAAACCGACTCTCCAGAGGACTTTTTCCCGATTAATGGAGCCTTGTTGAAGTCTAAGGTTAATCGTTATCTTGCACACATACATCCACAAAAAGTGTCTTTATTCTGTCACCCTCTACCCCGAATGTTTTTCGTTCTCAAATAGGGTGAACATCATTGTAAGAAAATGCCTTTTAGAATGACAGTGACAACGTGTGTAAGAAAAAATTAGTTTGATTAAATATTGTGAATAATTTTGGATTTCGTAGAATTGCCAGGATTGCGTTAAAATTAAAACTTGAAATTTTGTTGTATTATTTTGTTTTTCTTTTCTTGCTTTAACAATTTCTGATAATAAAAAATATACGTAAATTCTTAAGACAAGTGCAGGTTACAAGCATTCTTTTATTATTATTTTTATTGTTTGCACTATTTACAATGTTAGGACTGTTATCCCCGTCTTCAATGCCCTTTTTTACGGCCTTTTTCAGTAAAAGCAAAACAATTTACCCAGGTGGATGAAATGAAGTGTTCAGTCCTAAATTTTGATGACCTGAAGAAAACCCGAAAATATAACGTCCTAAATGTCAGGAATATTGCAACGAAGAAGAAAACAACAGTACGAATATTATAAATAGTGTAAATAATTACAATACTTGATGCTAAGAAGATTAGAAAAAATGTTTGCATTTTACGCATTTTCTTGATCAAATGACATATAGATTATTGAACATTTCGAAGCTCTACCAAACGTCCCTCGCAAAATATGTAGGCTATATATTCTCAAAACTTTCAACTTGCCTTATTTTGATGTCAGTGATTTAATGAATAAGATAGGCTCAACAATAATCTTGGTGTTACTTACAATTTCTCGGTAGCAGTAAAAGGTTTTCCATATTTTGTACATTTTCGATCGCACTTAGTCTGTAGACTATTCTTTCAATGCCTGGTCATTATAACTACGAAACAGTAACATGACGATGACAAAAATGAGGTTAAAATGTTCTAGGTGTGATAAAAAAAAAAGAAAGGTCAGAAAAGTGAGTTAGAGGAAAAATAAAAAAAATTATTTAACAAAGAGGTAGAGAAACAATAATTTCTCTGGATGGATATCTATAAAAAAGTGAGCCAAACATTGCAACGTATGAAAAGAAAAACATAGGAATTGTGATAACTTATATTATTTAGAGCATGATAGCAGAAAATAAGTTTAAGATATGATACAGTAGAGAATATATCTGCAACGCAAATTTCTCTTTCTCTATCTTCTCTGAATAAAGATTGCAAGTGCAGAAAGTCGCATACACATGTTTTCTTATTACGCAAATAGATATGGAGAATGATACAGGAAATATTCGGCATTTCTCGTTCATATGTTTAGTGTTGATATTTCTGTGGTTCTATATTTTCCCGATACCAGGTTGGCCGAAAGTTTCGTGATTATCACGTGTTCCAGACTGGTTGTTCTCTGATTACTTCCGCGACCACGTTGCTTCTTCAGATCCGCGAATGTGGGAGATGGATACAATTCAATCGATGGAGTGTTGAATTTGGCGTCGGCGAAGAAGAATAGTTACCTCACCATCAAAGAAATGACGAAAAGCGTTTGTTATAAACAGTAACAAACGTTTATTGACACAAGTATACAATAATTCTTATCAAGGCAAAACAAACATCGTGAAGTGAGAGGTGAATGTAGTTGACTGGCGGAAAAAAAGTTACCTTAGCTCAAAGAAATATTAACTGCAATTAGGCAGTGTCAATGATGGAGTATGCAGTGGCAACGGATTCTGTTTTGGGCAGCGAAGAATGAACCGAATCAATTTCTTTGCTCTGGGTGTTCTCTATTTATGGACCCGAATCCCGAATAATTAGCTCCTGATTGGTCAGCCAATAGGGATTACCGGCCAATAGCTATCGTTGTAACAACCCCCCTGAGTTGCATCTGATTGGTTTAGATAATCAGCCAATTAGTCGCAGTCATCGGGGTGGGATAACAAGAAGCAGGGCCTGTGGTTGGTTGAGCAATGATTTATTACCTTGTGCCATACTTGCACTCAATCCTGGGTGAAGCGATCCCATGTTTGCCACGCTCAAAATATGTTTATATTTTGAAATTGAAGTAATTTTTGACAGCTCGTCTCACCTGCAGAGGTATTTTTTTCAGTGATAGTTTATAGGTCAGCCTTTCCGCTTGGGTCTAGATATCTTTATACTTAATGACTTCGGTTTACTACAATTGGTTCTTTTTAAGAACCAGGTGTAGTAAACCGAAGTTGGATACCCAGAATGAACTTATTTTTATAATGGTTTAATAAAATAATTATTATCATGATTTAATTAATTATCATTTAATTAATTTTCATTTGATTAATTTCGCCAGCCAGCTTTTTGACAATTAAATGAAAGTGTCATATTTATATGATTTTTGCTTAAAACATTTTTTAAGAAGATGTTATTTGTTTGCTCTTATCTCTGTTCTAGTAGTGATAGGATTTTTCTTTTCAAACCTTTTGTTTAAAGTAACGTGGAAAGTCTATATATTGATTATAACATCATCTTCTCTTCTAGTCTGTTGGGCTGGCGGTTTTTATCGATGTTGCTGTTAAAATCTTCGAGTGATGTGGGTTTTATTATTTAGGTATATTAACATGTCTAGTGATGCATTCCAGAAGCTGAGTATAGTATTAAGTAACAGGGAAATTTCGCTGCAAATAAATAAGAGACTACTGGATTAGTATTTGTTTATATTTCTGAGACGAGGCAGTATTTACAGTATTTACATCAGTCGGATTATTGTCTTCATCTTTGTTGCCACTTGTACGACGTTTCGGACGTTGTATGCCCTGACATTCTTGAGGTGCTAAGAATTTTGAACTGAAACGTTTATTCCAACCACTGGGGTATATAAACCAAAAGAGTACCTACTATGCAAGGAATGGAGTTCATATACCCCAATTATTGTAATAAAGGTTTCGGTTCAAAATTCCTAGCACCTGAAGAAGGCAGAAACCTACAATGGTCGAAACGCCGTACAAATGGCAACAAATATGAGAACAATAGTCCGAATAGGTAAATACTCTAGAGTACTAGATTGTTAGGTGATGTCTATTCCTCTATGTGGCAGTGAATGTTGGACAATCTCATCACAGATTGAGAAAATAGTTAAAGCAACTGAAATATGGTTCTACAGAAGGATGCTGAGTGTCTATGGACTGAACACGCGATCAATGACGAGGTCTTTGAGAGGATAAACACATAATTGAAAATGCAGCTGCAGATTTTGGGGCATGGAATGAGGAAGGAGGGTTTGGAGACATGATGCTCACAGGACGCATAGGGATGAAGAGAAACAAGAGAAAGCAACGTAAATCATATTCAATGAACTTGAAGAATTGGATGATGAAATAACAGAATGGGTAATAAGAGTGACTAGGAATAGCGATATAAGTCGAGCTACGATCGCCTACGTCCTGAAGGGGCATGTCACACAACAGAAGAAATGTCTTTCAGATTCTCTAGCGTAAGTCTACTAAGTTTTGTACGGGGGTGTCGTATTTAAGACTTAGACGATTCATTCAACTGAAGAATTTTTTAATCATCGAACCGAGAAAGCGTTTGTATACAGCTGACAGTGTAGATATTTCTGAACAATTTGCAAACCGTAAATTACAACAGGAATAACCTCTTAAGATAATGGGAATGTAGTATATTCATGGAAATGATATTCCGTTTATCTGAAGGGTGTAACGGAGGTAAACAAGCAAGTTGTTTGACACCGAATTAAATGAATGGATAACAATAGAAAGAAAATGATGCCTTTTTCGAATTGGATTTATTTATTTATTATTTTATAATAATAATGGCTGACCACATGTATCTGATGATATCCATCTATTAGGGCGACAAGCCAATCCCTGTTGAAAACGCCTGTTCTAGAATCATTTAACGAAGAGAGAAAAAAATTTTCTAAGATAATAAGAAACCTTAACAGAGTTTATTATCGATAGATGTAACATAAAATAATATGTGCGTCATAAATGACATTGAGGGCAGGAAGAAGAAAAAAGTCAGTCGAGGAAAGAAAGAAATCTATCTATTAATCATATGTCTTCCGATAAAAAAGGATAGTTCATGGTTTGATTATCCGATAACAAATTCAAATTTAGCGGAAATTTAACTTTGACGTTAGTAGAGTAACGAGCGTAGATAGCTCGCCTATTGTCATTTTTATATTTCTTCCCGTTTTTTGAATAAGATAGAGATGTATCCCTTGTTTTCTGATAAAAATTCATTTTTATTCCTTCTAAAGACTTCTCATTCTTGGTCACTAGTAGTAGTAGTAGTAGTCACTTGGGTCTTAATGGTATTAAAACCTTTATTGGGGTGAATTCATAAAGAAAATATAGACTTGACGAAGACGATCTTCTTCCAGGTCAGACTACAGCCGGTTTACTGAATGCTTTGGTCACGAATATGTGGTCGTTGAATCAGTCGTTTGATCCCTTCATCTTGGCCGTTTATTTCAATCTATTAACCACATCACTCGTCATACTTTATAATCACCGCACTGATTGCATACATAACTATGGAATCCAGTCTAATCCTATGGGATAGATGATCATTGCCATGATTTTAAGATACATTTTGCTTTACACAGATATTGTTTTTATCCTGCGCAATGTTTAACGACTCTTCTCCTTAGGTAGGCGAACATGCTTAATTGGTGCAGATCTGATCATACTGCAGGTAGTACTGGGTCACATTGTAACAGTAGCACTAACAGAGCGAGCTGAATTTCAACTACTGATGTGCGTATGACCAGAGAAAGATTTTTAACAACTGAACAAATATTAATGCGTCATTCAGTCAGTGAAGTGCCATACGTGAAACAAGCTTGGGCGATTATGTCTCGAAAGAGACATGACTGACTGGGCAGAAGATTATCCCGCAGTAGGTTACCATTGCTTTCTGTGGTAGACTGGTTGACAAACAAGGCTATAGAACCCAATCTCTCCTGTTATTTAACACATAACTGGAAGGAAGAGACGGATTAATACCTTTCCCAAGGTTATTTGCGCGTTTGTGAATGCAATGAATTCAACTGGAATTCGAACTCGGCTCCCCGATTTGTTGTTCCGAGTCGATATCCACTGCACCACCAGGCACATGATGCGTCATTATCTTGGGAAAATATTGATTTTCTATATGCAGCCTCGTTGTTGCAGGCCTGTCGCTACTCTATCACTATTCGCATGACATATGTTTAGTTGATTTCGTTTCTTGAATTCCACCAATTCATACATTTACAGCTAGTACTCATGGTGCTACTTTCAGCCATATTACAAATGCAATTAGAAATTTCCATTCAGAAAGCTTTTTATCTGAATAAATGCAATGTTGCGTTGCTTTTTAATGGAATACAATTTCAAATACTGACTCTCAAGTTTCATTCGTTTTCTATTCACATAATCTTCAGTTTAACCCACCCCATGTTTTTAACCATCTATCTCACATAAGAGTAAAAATACACTTTATTTTCGAAAGTGTCTTAGACTATTTTGTAATGACTAATCTGCAAAGCAATGATCGGAATTCATCAAGATTAACAAAGATACCTTCAGATGTAGTTGTATCAGTGAATGTTGAATATATGAAAAACAATGTATCAGAATCGAGGAAAATTTAATAATATCAACAAAATATGTTGCTAATATGTGACAACTGTAATTTTTCGGTACCTCATATGGAACGAAGTATTGAGGAACTTAATATTTAAAACAAGTAAAACATAAGATTTCCATTGCACATTTAGAAGTTGACGACAATTTGAACAAATCTTTAATGGAACAATTATGAGAAATGTACAAGGTATTTTCTCAAGCAGCAAAAGACTAATTGTAAAAGCGATATGTTGGATTGTTTGTTTATTTTTTTTTTAATCATATCACACCGAACAAGGCGGTAACGCCACTGATGTGCCGGGGGCTACGTAAGAGTGAAAAGATTAGAGGAGAGAAAGCCGGAAACCACATCCTAAACAGGGAACAAGGGATGAGCCTCTACACCTGTTCAATAGACGTGGGTCGAGTATGAACAGGGCGATAGTTTAGTCTATCTACTCCAATTGAAAAAAAAGTGAAGATTGGAAGAGAAAACCTGAAACCACATCCTAAACATGCAACAAGGGATGAGCCTCTACACCTGTTCAATAGACACGGGTGGAGTGTGAACCGGGTGATAGTTTAGACTATCTACTCCCTTCGATATAAAAACTACAAGTCTGCAATAAGTCAAATTCGACTCGAACAATACATATAATTTGATTATATTAAAGAAGTCTTTTGCAGAAACAGCAATATTTTCGGAAGAACTAATGTTGCACAGTGCGCGAACAGATGTAAATCTGGTATGACAATTATGATGGATATATAACTTTTAAAGGAAGATGCATAGACTGAAACTGAACAAAATGAACCAAAATCGTCTCATATTTGAACACATTTACGCTATATATAAATCAATGTATTTTCTGATATATATATATATATATATATATATATATATATATATATATATATATATATATATTTGTGTATTTAGGCAGCAAATTTGTTTAAGACATGTCATATTAAATAAATTGCAAACATTGTGTCTGCTAATTTTTAATAAAGTCAGTTCATACTCACGGATAACCTTTGGCGTATTATTATTGAAAGATGTCATAAATGAGCTGAAACGTTGATAGATATTATTAACATTCATTTCTCACTTGTTACCATAACTCACACACCTAAAGATGAATCTCGGAAAGAGATTGAAAGTACGTGGGCACATTAAGAAATGTTAAGTTAATTCGATGTTCATGGAAATTAAATCTTTAAAAGTGTGGTTTTTGCTATGTATATGTAATTTTAGAATATTGTAATTTTTACTCTTGTTATTAAAATAAAATAGTAAATATGAAAATATTCTAAAATCAAATAATGATAAGAGGTTAAAATATCAATTTTAATTCTATTTGAAATTTAGAATATAAAAATATTAAAATGCAGAGAAATGATATCAAAGGGGCGTAATTCATAATAATTAAAAGTAATATTTGAGGGTTAAAGAAAGAAAGACTGAAAAAAAGAAAGAAAGCAAGAAAGTGAGACACCAAGCGAGAGTCAAAATTACAAATGGATCTATATCAATCTGCGTAGAAAAAATGCACATTTATTAACATATATATATATATATATATATATATATATATATATATATATATATATATATAATCTCTGTTTCTACTACATTTTGGACTGTTTTATCAGCATGGGAATTATAATACTATACATGTACGTACTCTCTTTTGTATATCTATTAATTCATATATATATATATATATATATATATATATATATATATATATATATATGTATATGTTTGTGTGTGTCTGCGTGTGTGTCATTTAGTTTGAAATATGGTCAAATTAGTGTAAATATACTGTGATCACAAGAAATAATTTGTTCATTTTTTATAGTTATGCTTTACTTTTAATTTATACGTTACTTAGTACGATACGAGTCACAATATGGTAACTATAGAAATATTGTGTTGCCCGACTGGCTTTGTAAAACGTGTATGACGTCTTGCAGAGAAAAGCAGCAGTTGAAACGCAGAGATTTCATCTAGACGCAATTAATGCCAACTGGCCGTAGAATGAAATATGCTTCTATTTCAATCAGTTTCGGTTTTTTTGCATTCTTTTCAACAATATTTATAGGTTATTTTTCTAAACTTGCTTTTCATTTTCATTCATTGTTTATTCGTTTGTTGATTTTATTCATTCAAATTAAATTTTTTTCTATCATATCCATATATTCGCCTAAAACATTGTTTTAATGCTTTCCTTTTTTCTTTTTTTGCTTTCTTTAATTATATTTTTTTTTATTTGATTAAATAGCATCTTGTTTCAGTCACGTTGTTTTCTTTATTCTTTGTTTCCATTAACTTCTCCAATTTTATATCACATTTCATCCATTATTATTTTTTGTTGATTTCATTCTTTCTTTCTCTCATTTGAAGATATTTATTTTTGTTAAATTTTTGTTCACTTTTATTTTCTATATTTTTGTCCTGTATTTACTTTTTCTTAAAAGAAATCGTTTTTAAAATTTCAATCTTTTTTCTTAATTATATATACCCATGTTTCTTTTTTAACTTGCATCGCTTTCTTTCAACTTATTCTACTTTTTCTTTCTTTTTATTTTCTTTACTTTATTTATCACTTTTTCATCAAATTCTTTCTCTTTCATTTATTTTCGTCGTTTTAATCAAATCACTTAGATTTTTCTTTCTTTTCTCTTGTTCTTCGCGTTCTTTATTTTGTATGCAATTTCTCTCTCATCTTTGCTTATTTCTTTCTTCTCTTCACTTTTCTTTTTTAAACACTCATTTTCTTTCTACTTTTTCCTTTCTTCACTTACTTTATTTCTTACTCTCTCTTTGCTTTCTGTCTTCGCTTTCCTTATTTCAAGTACACTATTTTCTTTATTTATTTCTTTTCTTCTCTTTCTTTAGTTATAGTATTTCATGCTCACTCTCTTTTCGCTTTCTTTTTCTTTTTTCACTTTCCTTATTTTATACATACTATTTTCTTTTTTTTATAATCGTTACACCCAGAGCAAGGCATTCCACTGCCACTATTACATAGAGGGTTAAATAGGGAGGAAAGTGGTGAGAAAGGATGGTTAGATATAGGAAATGTTAGAAGGAGGGTGATAGACGGGTAAGGTTACCGAGAATGAGGGTTGGGTAAATGGTGAGAGTGTTGGGAGAATAGATGCAGGTTAGTGTGATAGGAGATGTCTATTGACCTTACATTTAAACTCCTGGAGATTGTAGCTGTCGAGAAAGCAGATAAGTGGAAGGGAATTCCACAGGCTTGAAGCGCGAAAAAAGAAGCTGTTCGAGCAGAAATTACGGATACATTCACTGTTAAAGGGTGGGACCTAGTTGCTAATCTAATATCTCGCGTAAATTCGTACCTTTCTGTCATCTTTTGTTTTTCCATTCATTTCGTTTCTTACCCTATTTCTTACATTTATTTTTTGCTTTCCTTTTTCTTTCTTCGCGTTCCTTTCAGACACACTATATTCTTTTTTCTTTTCTTTCTTTTCTCTTTATTTATTAACTTATAAACTCTATCTTACAAACTCTATCGTTGCTTTCTTTCTCCACTTTACTTACTATATATGTACTATTTTCTTTATTAATTTTTTTCTTTTTTCACATGATATCTTAGTTAATCTGCCTTTGGTTTCTTTCTTTTTTCATTTCAGCGATTTGTTTTTATTTAATCTATTTTAGAGCAAAGTCAATTTGACATAACCTACGCCATTAATTACTCCCGCTACTTTTGTTGATGAAAAAAAAGTGACCAAATTAAAAATATGTAAGAAAAGAAAGTACAAACATGATTCGCATCAGTCGTTTAAAACATGCTTCTATATTCCATTACAGAGCGCGCGAGAAACAAAGAGAAAGAAGAAAGAAAAACCAGCCGGCAACATATTCAAAATAACAGATTAATGATTTCCGCTATATTCTAAAGACACAAAATAAATAGAAAAATAAAACGTTTTCCATGTTAATTTCACGTTTCTTCGTTTTTCTTTTTAGTTTTATCATATATCCATTGTGAACATCTAAGGGCTTTGATTTGTTGAACAGATTACTTTAATTTATATTCTCTAGCTGTAAGACATTGTTTATCATCAGTAAACAACTTTTTTATCTACAGCATCCTTTAATCAATATTTATATGGTGATGTGTCTTTAACGATACATATTTACCTGTTTGTTTGGAGCATTGTCTAACGCCCTTTGTATATCAGATCCTTTATGGATGTAGGCTATCATAGCCACACAGAGATTCAATTTCATTCTTACTTATGAACTGCTAGAGCTTCATAGAAAATACGGCATAGGGCCATATCCGTTTAAACACCGGTTTTTGTTGTACCAGTTATACATACATACATACATACATATATACATACATACATACATACATACACACATATATATATATATATATATATATATATATATATATATATATTATAAGGAATTGAAAGAACAGATTCAAAAAACCACTGTTCAAGCATATATTTTTATAAAGAGTGATCAACGCAAAATAAATCTTAACGAATAAAACAACTAAAGTCAAATGTTAAATTCTGGAAAACCAAAAACCTGTAAATTCTTCGGTTACACCTGCCTTCTGTGCCTGCATAAAAGCTACAGATTTTAAGATTTTCTAAAATTCAAATGCTGCTGAATCGTAGAGATGAATTGATGTCTTTATGTAAGCTTTCATTTTATTTCTCTAAAACTTAATTTTAATTGTTCATTTATAACTTAGTCTGTGATAATACTTAAAAAATTTTCAAAGTATTTTACTAAAATAAATGATTTACGCAATATATATTTTGTTTACGTAACTCCAATATAACTTACGTATTTAATTCTAATTCTATACTAAGCAATATACATCTTTAATTTATGACCTATCACAAAATCCAATTTCTTTTAAAAAAAAATCACTCTGCTGTTAAAAATTATTGACCATTTAAATAATCTATGGTCTTATTATGTATCTTACTCAGACAAAAATAAAAAGTTCCATGCATTGACTTTAGGCTACTCTGTTCCCATTCGGGACCCAAATTTTCATTTTCGTAGTTCAAACAAATTCTCATTTTCATTGAACAATATTGACATACCTATAAGCAAATTGTTTGACTTCCTCCAACTCACGCTCCATAATTTTCTAGCTAACCATGAATTTATCATAGATTTTTTGAATAAATCTTTTTCAGCATGTATTTTAAAATTTCACCTGAAAAACAATATTGTTTAATAATATATATATATATATATAGGGATGTGTGTGTGTGTGTGTGTGTGTGTTAAAGAAAAGAGCATACACCACTCATTTGCTTTAGCGGTTTCAAAAATACGTGTTTCTACATGCAGCCAAGTATTATTGTTAGCTCTGCTTATACATATCATTTCTGTTAGTTGAACATTGAACAGTTTTTCAAACGTCTGCTGGTTCAAACAACCACTATTTGATTAGTATATATATATATATATATATATGTGTGTGTGTGTGTGTGTGTGTGTGTGTGTGTTTGTATATATATATACACACACAAACATATATATATATATATGTCATATATATGTGTGTGTGTGTGTGTATACACACACGCACACACACACACACATATATACACGTGTTGCCAAACATATTATATATATATATATATATATATATAATATGGTTGGTAACTGGTATTGGAGGACACCCGTGTAAAATGACGGCTAGCTAATCCCATTTGAAGAATGACGCTAGCTCAGACACACTTGTAATTGTTTACACCCGTATTGCCCACTTGTAATTGGTACAACAATTATGCTGAGTTGAAATTAGTTAGGTACGTTATCCAGGATGAAAAACACTCTATTAATCTAAAATTGATTTTGGGTTGGTTCCCAGGTGTCTCACCCATCCATGGTTCGAACTTTAACATTCTGCGCTCATACACGGATATATATATATATATATATATATATATATATATATATATATATATATATATATGTGCCATGCTATTAAACCACTAGCTATTGAAAGAACAGATACGTTCACCAACAGACCAATGAAAACACAGCAGTGCCACAGACTGCCGATTCCAATTCCCCTCAGATAATATTAATGCTACCAGCAAACCTATTTCAAAGTTTACCTACTTTTATCGCAATACGCATAAAACATACGATCAACAGGAAGCAAGGATGATTTGCTATTCTTATTCAATGAACATGTGTTTATATAGAAATTTACAAAACCTCGCATCATTAACAACCTCCACAACGATTAGCAGACATAAGACAACATGCCAATATCAGATCGATTCTGAGAGATTCGGAGTAATTATGTAGAATGGGAAATAGAAAAAAATCACAAATAATTCACTTGTGTTTAAACAAAAGCACCAATTTTATATTTGCATAAATTCTCCAAAATCTCCCTTCTTAAAAATTCATGATCCAGCTCAACTGAAACGTCTTTATTTTAGCAAAAGTATAGCATTTTGGATGAAACCTCTTTGCGCTGGAGATTTTAATCACCCTGAAAAATGTGACAATGCATAACCTGTTTTAAGTTGAAATGAAAACGTTTTGCATAGCAGACCGCCTGCAGTCTCTCTCTCACCGGCGCGACGTGGCTCCCCTGTGTCTCTTCTATAAATACTTTCACGGCTTCTGCTCCGATGAACTTAGATCAATGGTGCCCACTAGGTTCGAATTTACACGAGATACTAGATTAGCAACTTGATCCCATCCTTTTACAGTGAAACCGATAAAATGCAACCGCAACTTCTACTCCAACAGTTTCTTTTCTCGCACTTCCCGACTGTGGAATTCTCTTCCACATGACTGCTTCCCCGACGGCTACAATCTCCAGGAGTTTAAAGATAAGGTCAATAGACACCTCCTAACAAGCTAACTTCCATTCTTTCAAACATTCTTCCCACCCACCCAACTATCTATCACCCATTTCTGACATTTCCTATAGCTAACCACTCTTCCTATTTACACACCCCTATGTAGCCCCGAGCGCAATAGTGGCAGTGGAATGCCTTGCTTGGGGTGAAATGATTAAAAAAATTATAGAAGTACAGTTGAATCAAAAGAAGATTGAGCCTTCAACCGTTCTATTAGATTTTTTCTTGCCCACATAATACATATATACGGTCAAAATAAACGATCGTCTTTTAGGGTGCTGATATTTATCATTTTAAATTTATTTATTTAGTATACTTCTGGCTAGAACAAGGCTAAAACTAACTGAAAGTTTCTACTCTTTTAATGGCGTGCTTAGTTTGGCTTAGAGTGATGTGTTGAAATAAAATTTACTATTTTCATCTATCTAGTCGGGTGAATTTCAGCTGGTATCATCTGCGCAGGGTTAAAGCAAATTCCCAAACATCAACCACATGGGAGATGGTTGTTGATTCGGGTATAGACGACTTAAGACTACCCACTGACTTAAGTTTAAACGTCCACTCTGTATACTCAAGTGGAATTTCACATTATATCTCCATATTTACAAAAGTCAGTTTCTGCGTGCTACGGTTAATATATAATCCACTGATGTCCACAGTGTGTTCGATTCATCGAAATCTAAACCGAATCAGAAGGATGTGGCTTGTGGAGCAGTGGATATCGGCATGGAACGAGAAATTGGGGAGCCGAGTTCGAATTCCAGTTGAATTCTTTGCAATCACTTATGCACAAATAACCATGAGAAAGGTATTAATCCGTTTCTTCTCTCCATTTATGGGCTATATAATAGGACAGATTAAGTTCTATATCCTTGGTTGGAAGTCAGTCTACTGCAGAAATTAATGGCAACCTAGTTCAGAAAATTTTCTGTCCAGTCAATTATATTTCTTTCGAAATATGATCGCCCAAGCGTGTATCACGTATGGCACGTAACTGAATGAATATTAATTCAAAACATATCACATTAGTTTATGTAAAGAATAGAAGATGATATTTTCGAGGTAATAATTGAATGAAAATAAATTAGTTTGAGAAATCATTTTTCTAAGAATATTTGTCTTATAATACATACATCTTTCAGATGTTACCAATTTATCTGCAATTTAAGATCTAATAGAAGATATTCAAAGATGATTTTATTGTGTTCAAACTATATTCAAATTTCTCTAACTGTAACGGTTTTAGTTCAGACCCACCTGCCGTGTATATTAAGGCAACGTATTCCATTAGTAATTAATAAGTTCTAATAGACTTTTTCAAAGAAATGTTTATTTACGAGCAAGAATCTAAAAAGAAAGGCTTCCAGAACACAAATCTCTTAAGACAACTTCTTCATTTCTAGGGTAAAGCGGACAAATATCCTTAAGGACATATGTCCCAGTTGATATAAACGTTAGTTAGTTCCTGTTCAAGAAATTTTGTGGGTCTCTTGCTCAACTGTACCCCACAAATTTATAATCAATGAACATGCAGCCTGGTGAGTTAGGTGGAAAGACGAAAGCAATAATGTTGCCAGCGATGACTATGTTCTGCTTGTGTAGCGTGGTACAGATGCCTGTTGCCAAACATACGGTCTTACAGCAGCCATCCACATGGCACAGAGCAGCACTACCTATATGGCTGTGAACATGATTGACTTGAGGGATCATTTTCAATCATGGTCTGGATCTCAACAACAAATTCTGAAGTTCTTTTCTTATCAGGGGGTTTTCCAAGCAGCTGTACACATGTCATCACGAATAGACTTATACAACTTTTTCCGAATCTTCTGCACTGATCTCAGATTGACTTCAAGCACTCTGAAATGTTCGTATTGGAGATTTCGTAGAGAATTCTAAACAATATAGCATGCCGCTTCCAATATATAACGGAAGTTGCCAAACTAACCCGACTATACATGCATGTGCGGGATTAAAACTTTAAAATCGCAACGGTTTATCTATCGCGCTCTGTAAATGATAAAAGTGCCTGCCATTCCAGGTAATCATTTTAGTCATTTATTTACGTATAACTACTGATGATATCTTGTTTTCTCAACTAACCTTACTCAACAAATTTCCATAAGGAATAAATCTAATCAAATTTTGTTTTTCTACTCAACTATTCAACGCAGGTTTTTCGTATCCCCGGAAATAAACAATTATTTTAATCGACAGATTTTCAGTTAATTATTGATAAATAATCATTTTATAACAAATGGATCAGTAAAGATATTATGTTGTAATGACTGTCCATAAAAAATGATCGGTAAAGTGAATACGAGTTTATTAATTCGATGCATGAAAACAATTTCCGAATATATTAAGAGTAGAGTGGATAAAGAACAGATAACAAATAAGAAAATCTAATATGAAATGATGAAAACCTAAAAGAAAATGAGGAAAACAACTTTTCAAGTTCATATCTTTGAGATTAGCGAGGGAAAATCGATAACAGAAGCATTATTTACTGATGAGGTTTATAACGAAAACAACTTTGAGAATACTTTGTAGATGGCATTAAAAACGTAATAGAGAAGATTTACAAACTCTCATCCACGTGTGCTTATCTCTTCAGTATTATTAATTATAAATCAGAATATTTTTACAGTGCAATATTCTGTTTCGTGTGATTAAATCTGATAAAATTTGTAATACGTGTGTATGTATTTACGTTGTTGAGCCAGCAAGGATTAAGGATTAGTAAACGCACGTATGTGACACAATAATGTATTTTAAATGCGATTTCATCCAGCGTCAAAAGGCATAATTCAACTGGCGATATTAAAAAATACATCAATCATATACAAAGGCACAATCCGTTAATTTTGCGTTGTGGTGTAATGGATAGCATGGATGTGAAATTTGATATCCGAGTTCGAATTTTAGTTCCATTCAAATTTTTATGTTAATAATCTCGGAAAAGGTATGAATCCAAATCTATGGGTTGAATAACTGGGTAGACTTGTTAGCAAAGTAATATAACCTTAGTTGACAACAAGATTATTGCGAAAATAAACGGCAGCATACTACGGGATCATATTTACCTAATCAGTCATGAATCGATTAAAAATGATTATGCATTACGAATGGCACTTGACCGACTGGGTATGTATGTGTGTGTAACATTAATGCAGTTCTACTTATATATATATATATATATATATATATATATATATATGATTCTTCTTAATATCGTTCAGATCTTTATGCTCGCTATTATATATATATATATATATATATATAGTAACGAGCATAAAGATCAGAACGATGTTAAGAAAAAGTCTAAATGTGAAATAACGTTTTATTCTAAAGTTTCAATGAACATTTTATCAATGAAAAGATGGATATAAAATTAAGTTATATGGTTCCAAAATATAAAATTCTATGAATTTATTTTGATAAAGTTATAAGAATAATTATATAATATTGGAAAAAAATAAACTGCGACTATAGATTATATGCAAAAGAGGTATTGTCAAATATTTTATGTAAAATTCCTAGATATGTGTTATTCAATAAAATAATTTGTACTATTATATATAGCGAGTAAGCATGAAAGCAACTAAGTCCTAATTTTCATTTTCAGATAGATATTTAGTAGTCGTTCAGTAATTAGAGCAATTTTCAGTGTCAAGAGCTTATCTGCAAGAACTAAAATTTAGTATTATGCTTCGTAAAAAAAACTAATAATGAATAAAAAGAACTATATAAGGCACATAAAAGGCACGTCGAATAATCATGAAAATATATCAAATGGGAATTCAACCAAGGAAAAAGTTTCCGGCTGAATTAAGGAATTTAACAAAGCGATATCTATCACATATCCGAAAAGAATTAATAAAAAACCCAAATGAGTCAAGTGCGTTCATATATGAGGCCGCTGGAGCTCCTGTGGTGTCAAGGGAAACAAGGTGTAAAGCATTAAGAAAGTTTGCTGATGTAAAAAATCAAATAAAGAAACGCATTTTAACAAAAACATATTTTTTTTTTTTTATAAACGTTTCACCCCGAGCAAGGCATGTCACTGCCACTACTGTGCAGGGGGCTACGTAGAGAGGAGAAAGGCTGATTAAATATAGGAAATGACAGAGGGTGTGTGATAGGCGGGTAAGGATACCGAGAATGAGGGTTGGGTAGATGAGAGTGTTGTGAGAATAGTTGGGAGTTAGTGTGATAGGAGGTGTCTATTGACCCTACATTTAAACACCTGGAGATTGTAACTGTCGGGAAAGCAGACTTGTGGAAGGGAGTTCCACAGGCGTGAAGCGCGAGAAAAGAAGCTGTTGGAGTAGAATTTACGGTTACATCTTATTTGTTTAACTGTAAAAGGGTGGAACCTAGTTGCTAATCTAGTATCTCGTGTATTGCAGTGGGCAAAAAAATACATGAAAACTGATTGCAGTAAAGTCTTTTTTACGGACGAATAAAGGATCACCCTCGATGGGCACGATGGATGGGCTCAAGGATGGGTTTGCAAAAAAAAATGAGTAAAGAAAATATTTTAAACGCCAACAAAGCGGCGGGAGAATCATGATATGGGCTGGGATTATTGGCAATGAGCTCGTCTTTCAATTTAAATTGAACAACGGGATTAAAATGAATTCTAAAAGTTACTGTGATTTTGTAGATTAATATTTCCTTAAATGGCTTGATAACCACTCTCTAGCCAAGCGTATATCTATGGCATTTATGCAAAATAACGCACCAAGTCCTTCGCCAAAGTTTACTATATCCCGGTTGTAAGAAAAGGGATTTGTTAAAGATTCTCTTATGGACTGGCCTTCAAATAGCTATGACTTGAATCTCATTGAGAACCTGTGGAGCATCCTCAAGAGAGATATTCATTCTAATGGAAGGCAATTCAACAGCAAGTGTGACCTCTGGGAGGCAGTTAAATTGCTGTAAATGTCATATAATATTTGACTTTCAAAAGCGCTTTTAGCTTCTTCACAGACCATTTTCAAGGACGTTAATATTTCCGGTTATACTATGTTTTCATGTTTGACGACAATGTAATTTTTTCTGGTTTTATTTATTTCTTTTTATTTTCAATCAAACTTTTCCTTAAGGTTTCTTGGAAGTTAAAAGTTTAATAAAGAGTTAATAAATGTTTTTCATTGCTCTACAATTACTACATAGGTAACATGTAAGGCGACCTCTCAAGGTAGAGGTAGTAATACAAATGATTGATTTATGACAAGAAACACAATTTTGTACAGTGCATTGACATGCTTATATTATTCATCGCTAGTTTAGTCTGGTAGGGTTACTATTATTAGAAACAACAAGATTTGCTGTCTTACAATTTTGGATAATTTATTATATGTTTTGCATATTTTCGATGTTTTACGGCAGAAGCATAGCGCTTAATAAATTTTCGTATATAAAATTCGTCCTGTTTATAATTAATGTGCATTTGGCTGCAATAAATTATGTTGATGTTTTTTGTGTGTTATTTTGAATGTTAGTGCCACGTATGTTTTGTAAGAACAATTTTATTTTTTATAATGATGTAGCTGGGAAAATTATTGTTGACTAGTGTTTGTTGTATGCGTATTAGTTTACACAAAAATGTTCTTTTCGAAGAAGAATATTGATGTGCTCTATTTAAGATATTCATTATTACTGCTATTTTATAATTTCTGAGCATTGGTTGTTATAATTATGAAGACAAGACTTTTTAATAGTTGGTTATTTATTCAGATAGGTGTTAAATTTGTTGTTTTTTAGCTCTATACTGATTTCAAGAACCGTGATTTTTTGTTGTCTATGAGTTCATAAATAAATTTCAGCAAGGAGTTATTTTAAAAATGTAATTTTAGATTTACGATTTCATCAATATTAATGTCGCAGTACCTTGTGGAAATTTTCCGTGTGTCGGTTGTTCTAAACATATTTGTTTTCGATGTGCGACAGGTAAAATTTTGAGAAAGTAAGCCGTAATAAGTTTCCACTACTGATACCATTAGTTTGTATGTCGAGGTTACGATTATGATCAGAAAATAGAGTTTATGTGGTGTATACGGAGAGTAGATTTTGAAGAATTGCTGGTTTGATTTTTGGAGGAGGGATAGATGTGCATTTGTGAACACTGTTGCTAATGATATTCAATGTCTCTTCGATTATGACGTTAGTAAAATTCTTTCAACTTCCAGCAAATTTAGAATGTTTTCTTTCGAGATTGGTAAGATTTTAATATATAGAAAAATTCGTTAGTTGTGGCGATGCTGTAATTGTTAGTTGTATATGCAGAAATTATATGATTTGCGGTTTTAGATAGTTGGTATACCGGTATAGGCAATTCTGATAATATTTATGATATATATATATATATATATATATATATATATATATATATATATATATATATATATATAATCCAATCTGCCCTGTTATCTGTCCCATAACTTTGGGAAAGAGTCGAATTAATACTTCTCCCAAGTGTATTTTTACGTAAGTGAATGCAATGAATTCAACTGGAATTTGAACTCGGCACCCGATTTCTCGTTCCGAACGGATATCGACTTCACCACAACGCACATCCAAGTAGGCTATCCTAACGCTTAACGATTAGGATATGAAAAACGAAGTCAAAATATTTCACAGCGTCAACCATCATTGAGCTACAACTCGATTTGCAACTTCAGTTTTACGCTCGTGAGATCATTAGGTGACAATGATTTAGGGCACTAGAAGGCGTTAATTACATCTACTTCGGAATGGTATTAATCCAACTTTACTCTTTTCAGCTATTGTCTTGGGTTACAACTAGTCTAAGAGAAGGGCAATTCTGAGTTCAAAACCATGAGGAGTGTCGTTTATGGCTGCTATTGATTTCTATGTGCCCTAGTTGTCTGTATTGAACTCTTCCAAAATGTGTGGTTGGTTCTGCACACTCTTCACCAATATAATCAAATCCTACATGTCTCTATTCTGATTCTTCGGTTCTAAAAGCTGAAATGTTCTACCGTCATAGATAAAAAACGACGAGAGATACTATTATATAAACAATGATATAGACATGAAGAAAAATATTTGGCTTATGAAATAAGCAGTTAATTTTATATATAAACAGAAGTAAATTGAAATAAAATGTAGATATTTCACGTAAGGCATCATGGATTATTTTCGTTTTTTTGTTAAACAAAAATATTGTGAGTGTGAGTAGAAATCTGTATTATAATCTGAAGAAAAATATATATACAGATATTCTGAAAATCAATATTGGAAAGCCAGACATGTTCTTTGAATTAAGCGAAGACCTTTGCTTCCGGCACGTAGAATGTTCATCCGTGTTACTTACCAAGCATGACTAAACAACAAAAGATATATACCATCTAAAGGTCTTGCTAAAAACCGGTAATGGGTGTTCCAGACAAAAAGATATTCGGAAGTCAGATGTGGCCCATTTAAGTTGTGAATCGATTATCGATTTCTGATAGTTCTTCCGATAATTGATCAGTCAATAGATTATGTTGCATCTGACATCCTGTTGTGCAGTCAGTTGTATTAATCTGCAATCCGTCAAATTATTAAACGGTAGTTGGTTTCTGAAGAGTAATTTTAGAGATGCACACCTGGCACTGATGACAACCAAATTCATTGATTCAATCAAGATGGTTATGTGAAACTCTATATATACACATGTTTAAGTCATCCATGAATTTAAATTTAATTTATCTATATATATATATATAGAGAGAGAGAGAGAGAAAGAGAGAGAGAGAAAGAGAGAGAGACAGACAGAGATAGAGAGAGAGAGACGAATAGAAATAGAGCGAGAAAGAGAGATTTTAAGTTCAAACGTTATTTCGAATGGATAACCATGTCGAAAGAGATTTGCAATTGTTTAAAAGACGAATCAGACTCTGATTTTTCCGCCAAAGAACGCAGAGTCGAGGCCTGCCAGAGATCATATTTTTTTATTACTTTTATCTCATCTATGCACTTCAGTTGAGATAATACAGAATGTTTAAAAAATCGGTTAAAGAAAATATTAACGGAATCAAAATAATTGAATAAAGATAAATCCTTTATATATATATATATATATATATATATATATATATATATATATATAATCATATCACCCCGAGCAAGGCGGTAACGCCACTGATGTGCAGGGGGCTACGTAAGAGTGAAAAGTTAGAAAAAAAGAAAGCCGGAAACCACATCCTGAACAGAGAACAAGGGATGAGCCTCTACACCTGTACAATAGACGTGGGTGGAGTGTGAACCGGGCGATAGTTTAGCCTATCTACTCCAATTGAGAAAAAAATGAAAAAGAAAAAAAGAAATATGAAAAGATTAGAAAAGAGAAAGCCGGAAATCACATCCTGAACAGGGAACAAGATATATATCCTTTATATATATATATATATATATATATATATAAAGAGAGAGAGAGAGAGAAAAAGAGAGAGAGAGAGGGAGAGAGATGGAGAGAAGGAGAGAGAGTGGGAGAGAGAAATCCCAGAACGAGAAAGAGAAAGAGAAAGCAAATTTATATCCACAAGATTCAAAAAGATTTATGGAGTATTTATATTAGAATTGATTTATTTACAGTAACCATATTTGCCGTAACAGACATTAAATTATTTTGATTGCAAATCTTTATTTTAAAATGTAAAACAATTTGAATATGTTCTTATATAAAACAGAAAGAGACATTATCGTACTACTTAAATTAAATTAAATTGGTTGACTATTTTTTACAACACTGTCTTGTAAGGAAAATGTAAACATCAATGTAACCTTTGATTTGAATTGCATGTATAAGCAATTATTCTTGCTTCGATAGGGATATGGACAATTTTAAGGAAAATTCTTACTCTCAAAAAGTTTTCTGTTTATTATTTATTACTATGTTAATAATTTCAATAATAGAAATACACATATATATATATATGTGTGTGTGTGTGGGTGGGTGGGTGAGTTGGTGGTAGTGTATACATGCTATTTCTTTATGATATTATATACATATATATATGTGAGTGATATATATACATATGTATATATATATATATATATATATATATATATATATATAAACTGATTTATAAATGGAACTTTGTGTGTATGTGTGTGTGTATGTGTGTCTGTGTCTATGTGTGTCCGTAGCCTATAGATTCCGAAACGGCTGAATCGATTTTCTTGAAAATTTACACAGTTGTACTCTAAGCATCTGCTAGTGTACTTAGTTAGGTTTTGTGCCGAGGTACCTCCGATAAATATCGAAAATCAGTTATCGAACAAATTGGGTTATACAAGGAGTGGTCTGATTTTAATCAAATTTGATACACTCATAGACACATAAGAAACTATATTCAGAAGTTTCAAGATTACAGTTCTTACAATAGTGCAGAAAATCGATAATATATATATATATATATATATATATATATATATATATATATATAAAGGCTAGATGTTCGTGTGTGTCTCTGTTTATCTGTCGGTATGTCTATATTTCCTTCAGCCATTTTATTTTAGTTTTTGCTTCGGGTTTGGCTTTAAGTAGGTATAATTGTAGTTCTTAGTCTGAGTGAGGATACCATTTATTTAGAGTACTTATTTAATCTTCAAAATTCATTTTACGACGAAAAAGACTTATTTGATATCGATACAAGTCAATCAAAATTTTACTTACATCCATTCATTTTTCTTTCAGTCTACAGTTTCGCTTTAACTGGAAACAACTATTGCTTTTAGTCTTTCGTGCCAACGTCCAAAGAGTCTGAGCTCCAGGACCATGGATTAGTTTTAAAGCTTTCATTACACCCAAGCAACGCTGGGCTATGCTGTTAGCATATATATATATATATATATATATATATATATAATAATTATTATTATTATTATATATGTATATATATTTTGGTCATACTGTTGAAGTTTGGTGAGAAGGATCACAAACATCTGCGCGCACACATACACTATTTATATTCTCCGCTGTTTATATGTGTCCAACATCTGAACTTTTATAGCTGAACAAACATATACAAATAGAGAAATCTGGTGCGTATATTTTGCCACAGTGTCTAGATGTACCTCCTATGTTTCTGATTCCAGAGTTTTTTATTTAATACCCTCTAATGGCTCTGATGCACATACATCTCTTTTGCTTAGCCTTAGCTGAAATTACATTTTTGATTGGGTCAATGTTTTTAGATATGTTATATATATATATATATATATATATATATATATATATATAGTCATCCGCAGATAATAATATTTTGCTCTATCACTGAATGACAGATGCGTAAATGCGTGAGTAGCTACTGTTTTTAAAGTCTTTCAATTCTCAATACTACATAATCGGCCTGCGAGAGCATATATATATATATGTGTGTGTGTGTGTGTGTGTGTGTGTGTGTGTGTGTGTGTGTGTGTGTGCGCAGTTCATCGTTTTATTATAATTTCCTCTGGTCTTAAAAACAAAAACATAATTTCCACTCAAATACAAGTATCCATTAAAAATAATCATATTTATGATATAAAAATTCAAATTTGTCGGCTAATGTCAGTTTCATAAATTTTTTTTAATTCAGTAATATATATATATATATATATATATATATATATATATATATATATATATATATATATATATATTTACTCATAGAAATGTTTTTTATTTCATTTCTCAACTAAAACACATTTCATCACACCGGCATCTCGTTTACCAACATAAAATTCATGGTAAAAATTATTTATATATATTTTTCAATAAGTAGAATCGCATTATTTCACTGTATTCTATCATAAACTTAACGTTTCTACCGCCTCAACGTACTGGTAGATTTTGCTACACCTCAACGTAATAAAATTAAAAAAAAAATATCAGGCAAAATTTAAATAGAAAATTGCGACAAAAACCTAATAGAAAAAAACAAAAAATTCAAAAACGAAATAAGAATTATGTTAGAGCCATTCGAAAATAATTATATGCTTTTATAGCTTGCTAACCATTAAACCACGTCGGGGTACAATGTATCAAGAGAAAAAATATTGCAACTAGCTGCCTGAAAATTTTTTCTATAGGTTGACTATCTTTCTCGTAAACTACAATGTTTGTTAATGTCCCCATGATGATACTTTTCTTTATTTATCATGTTAATTCAATTTTTGACAGAAAAATCTACCTCATCACCAACCGATTTTCTAGAAACACCAAAATTGCAACGCCGCAGCTGACGTATCGCTTTAGTATATTGAACTCGCGTCACCAAGGACTAACGTAGTGAACGATAGAGCCTTGTAACGACCTGTGTTTTAGAAGCATTGCTTCTTCCGAAGTTAGGGTTCCATTTTGTCTATTTCCGTTATCTACATGGATGACATAGATGATTAGCTGTATCTTGGAGACCGGCTGCAGAAGGAGAGTACAACCGACACAAAATATGCGAAAACCGGATTTTACCTGATTGCTGAGCGTGTATCTTTCTTCATAATAGTATTCACATTTTAAGGCTCCGGTGCCTCTTAATAAAGAGCGTTACTGTTAAATGATAATGATGGATGCTGTGCGTGAGTTGAATTAGTGCAATATGTTAGGAAGTTAATATTACTCGGATAAAGTATGTAGAAAACAGTATACGATTAATATGAAGAGGTAAACATAGTTATGTTCCGAGAAGATAGTATGCTGTGGGCTGTTCTACGAGGAAAATTATCTTAGCTGTCTGAGGGATAATTTATTTCTATTTTTCTTACATGGAGGAAATGAAAGTGATTCTATTCCGTGGAAATAGAGTCCGGCGTGTAAGTTGTGAAATCGGAATTGGTGGAAATAATAGTGGAAATTTCTTCAGCTGAAATAATGATAAACTAGTGAAAGGCGCACAAAACTGTCTCCGAAGAAAATAGATGGAAATTATTTACGCAAAATACACCATATGTGCGTTGTGGTACAGTGGATATCGGCTCGGAACGAGAAACCGGGGGGAGCCGAGTTCGAATTCCAGCTGAATCCATTGTATTCACTTACGCGCAAATACCCTTGGGAAAGGTATTAATCCGTCTCTTCCTTCCAGTTATGGGTTAAATAGTAGGACTGATTGGGTTCTATAGCCTTGGTCGGCAACCAGTCTACCGCAGAAAGCAATTGCAACCTACTGCGGGATAATCTTCTGCCCAGTCAGTCATGTCTCTTTCGAGACATGATCGCCCAAGCGTGTATCACGTATGGCACCTAAACTGACTGACACCATAAACTATTTTGTATATTATCAACTATGGAAAGTTATGGTGTAGTAGCTCTCACCTTGTTGCTAAAAAATGTCAGTGGAATCTGTCAACATTATTAGTTACTATAAGATACAGCCTATTACAAGGTGTAATAAACTTGGGAATTTTTTATAATTTCACAAAGAAGGCGATAATGCCAGTAAAATATAAGTTATTGCTGAAAGTTGAATAGATTGGGAGCAATTTGGTGCTGAGAAAATACAATAAAATATCATGTTCAAAAATACTGGAGACAATGATTGGCACTAGATTTACATCTTTGTAGTTTCTAGTTAGCAGGGAGGCAAAGAATCGGAAAAGAGCTTCTCAGGTTTGATGTGAGAGAAAAATCTATTTAAATAGCACTGATATTAACGTCTTTTTTGTATTAAAATGATGCGATTTATTTGACAATCTAATAAGATAAAATTAATGAAATCAAGAAATCAAGAAACCAAGAAAGAGAACTCAGTTCCTATAAAATATCAATAAATATAACAGTGAGAAGCCTCTCCATGGTGGTGACAAGTAGACTTGTGTGTAGATGTCAGGTCGAGATTGATAGAATCATGAAACTTCTCTCTGAATTTTGTCGAGAAATATTAAATATATCGGCAGAGCAGAAAACAATCTATGACAGTAATATTCAATGCACGGGCGAATAGTATATTTATATATAAACAATATAGTTACTAACGTTAAAAACGTTCCGGCCTGTCACAACAGCAAACGTAGCTATTGTTTCAATATAATTACTATTTATGTCTCTAGAAAAGATGGGGCTTCACTTTTTTCATGTGCTGTGTCCTTTCATGACTTTGGTGATCATGGACTTCCACTTGGCTCTGCCTCTTGTCTCCCTCAATATAATTCCTCTTTGTATCTCTACCAAATCCCGCTCTGTTATCCATTTGCTCAGGTTTAACAAGTATGTATGACACTGCTTTCCCCTGTTTCTCTTTCCCTCTATCCGTCATGTGATCATTAAATTTTACAGACACTCCTTACTCACTACATGTCACTGAAACCTCATCTATCTCTTCCTTATTTTAAGTATGAGTTTTCCCCTCGTTTCCATCTTCTCTGACATCTCATTGATTGTCACGTGTTCAGTCTATCGTATCCTCAGCATACTCCTGTAAAACTACATTTCTGCTGTCTCAATCCTCTCCTTCATCCTTGAAGAGATCGTCCAACATTCACTGCCATACAGAAGGACAGACTTCATATAGCAATTCAGCCCTCTTATCTTAGTTTCCAATGAGATTTTACAGTCTTTCAGTACTCTACTTATCTTTTGAAATGCGTCCTTGGCCTTGCCAATGCGTCTTCAGGTCTTGACATCGCACTTTCCATCCTCTGTCAGCACGCTTCCCAGGAATTGAAATTACTTTTTTATTTTAGATTCTCCAACCTGTAGTTGGAATTTTTGGTGTGTTCTTTTTGCTGGTGACAATGCATTCAGTTTTCGTGAAGTTTATGCTTAGTCCTTTCTTCACACTTTCTCTTGCTACATTCTGTAGGAGACCATGCGTTTTCTTTTCCATGTCTGCTATCGGCACTGCGTAACTTACATTGTTGTGATTGTGGCTGCCAGTTACTAATCCTAGCAAGGTTTTTTTTTACACATATTTGTTTCGATGTATAAGTTGAAGAGATCCGGTGATATTCCACATCCATGTTTTATACCCCTTTCAATTTCTGTATTTCTGATGAATTCAATTCCTATCCGTACGCAAGCGGTTTGCTGCCAATATATATTCTTCATTTTCTTAACGTCTTTCAATAAAATGTCGATGGGCTCGAGCATCTCAATCAAGTCTTTGTGGCATACTTTGTCAAAAGCCTTTGACTAGACTATGAAGCACAGATAGAATTTCTACTGCTCTTTCAGATAGAATTCTGAGCATGACTATCGCATTCCTGTTTCCGGTATTTTTAACAAAGCCACACTGTTCTTGTCCTATGTCTACTGCGCGCTCTTAAGGCGTAATATATTGCTCTTATTGTGTTTAACGTTGGCTATGATGATGGATAGCAAACATGGTCATCAACATGAGTAAATTTACAGTCGTTTTGTTTTGCAGACGTCATTTTTTTTTATTTAGAAAAAAGCGTCAAGACTAATTTCAGTATATAGCAATCTCTACTGCCATTCAGACAAACCGATGAGACAAATATCTACCATTAATATATGGATATTTCTTACCTATAGAAAGCGACAAGAAAAATATTTGTTTTAAGTATATAGCCTCTCCTTACCCCATTATGACAAATTGATATGACAAATATATTTTTACAATATAGCTATTTCTCACACCATTCAAACAAAACAATACGACATATTTTTAGTATATAACAATTTTTAGACTATTCAGAAAAAAGTAATAAAAGAAATATATATCGTTAGTACAAGTCATTTCTCACCATATTCAGACAATATCTAGCTTTAGTACATAGCAATTCCTCATCATATTCCGAGAATGCGATGTGACAATGTCTTTGTTTAGTGTATAGCTATTTCTTATCCATACAGACAATGCAATCACACATATATTTCGCTTTAGTATATAGCCATTTCTGAACACAATTTGACAAAGCGATAAGACAAATATATATCATTATTATACAGCAATTTCTTTCCGCAATTAGCTAACGTGATGAAATAAATATTTATGTTTAGTATCTAGCCATTAATTAACCCATTTAAACAAAGTGATTAGACAAACATCTATCTTTAGTATATACCTATTTCTCACGCCATTCAGTCAAAACGATACGACAAATATTTATCTCTAGTATATAGCCATATTTCACCCAATGAATACGAAGTGATCAGGCCAATATCCAGTTTCATTATTTAGCCAATTCCCAATGTGTCAAATATCTATTATTAGCATATAGTCATTATATATCCCATTTAAATAAAGAGGTGTGTCAAATATCTATTTGTAGCATATAGCCATTATATATCATTTAAATAAAGAGGTGTGTCAAATATCTATTTTTTAGCATATAGCCATTATATATCCCATTCAAACAAATCAATAAGAGAAATATTTATCGTTAGTTCATAACCATTTCTCACCCAATAAAGACAAAGCAATGAGACAAATATTTATGTTTAATAAGAAGCATTTCTAACGTCATTCATGCGAAGTGATATAACAAATATCTATCTTTATTTCTCACACTATTCAGACAAATCGCTAAGACAAACGTTCATTTCAGTATATAGCTATTTTTTATCCTATTCAGACAAAGCGATAAGCAAATATCTGTTTTTAGTAAAAAGTCATTTCTCACGCTAATCTGAAAACGCAATCGTAATCAATAACAATATTTTAACCCATTCAGACAAAGCGTAAAGAGATTTCACCTCAAGCTAGGCGGTACCTCCACTGCTGCACAGGGTCTACAAAAGAAAAGAGGGAAAGTTTAAGCAGGAAGCGTGCGAAGGGATAAATGAACTGGTCACACGAGTTTTCAGAGAAAGGGCAAGTGAAGGTTGGGAATGCCAGTGAGAAAACAGTTTCGAAGTTAGAGTAAGAAATGAAAATAACACAACACGATACACGGAAAGGACGAGTAAAAGACTGGAGTCAAGTGGATAAGGGATGGCAGTTGACATTATATTTAAATTCTTGGAGATTGTAGCCATCAGGGAAGCAATTATGAGGAAAAGAGTTTCACGGGCGACATGTGCGAGAAAAGAAGCTATGGAGTAGAAACGGCGGCTGCATTTGTTAGGTTTTACTGTAAAATTGTAGGACTTGTAGGACCAGTCTGATTGCTCGAGTAAATTCTTGTGAATGGGGCATCACTGAGCTAAGCTCGTCGGAGCAAATGCCATGAAAATATTTGTAGAAGACACAGATAGGAGCCATACCACATCAGTGAGAAAGTGGCAGGATACGAGCTGCAACGTCGGAACCGATATCATTACCGATTTTCCTCTGGTGCCTGTCGAGAACCTTGAGATAAATCTATTTCTAGAATATATCCATCTATCATGTCATTCAGCCTAATCACAAGACAAATATCTATCTTCAATATCAAACCATTTCTTAACCCATTCAGACAAAATAATAACATAATGTTTTTAGTATATAGCTATTTTACCCCATTTAGACAAAGTGATAAGACAGATTACTATTTTTATATAGCGACTATTTACCTCATTCAGCCAAAGTTATAAGAAGAATATCTACATTTAGTATATAGCCATTTCATATATTATTTAGAAAATTAGATAAAACAAGTACTCATCTTTAGTATATAGCCAGTTTTACACTGTTCATAGAAATCGTTAAGACAAATATTTATGTTAATTATATAGCCATCACTCCAACCGTTTTGACAAAGCTATTATACAATTATAAACTTTCAGCTTATAGCTATTTCAGACAAAGCGATAAGGCAATGACCAATGTTTAGTATATAGCCATTTCTTGCCTTATTCAGACAACGCGATAATATAAATATCTTTTTAAATATATAGATATATTCTCACCGTATACAGACAAATTGATAAGACTGATATCTATTTTTAGTCTATAGCCATTTTAGCACATTCAAACAAAAGGATAAGATTTTTTTTAAATCATTTCACCCCAAGCAAGCATTCCACTGCCACTATTGCGCTTGGGGCTACATAGAGGAAGGTAATTAGAAAGAGAGGTTAGATATAGGAAATGTCAGAAGGTGGGTGATAGATAGTTGGGAGGATGGGAAGAGTGTTTGAAAAATGGAAGCGAGTTAGTGTGTTAGGTGGTGTCTATTGACATTACATTTAAACTACTGGAGATTGCAGCCGTCGGGGAAGCAGTCATGTGGAAGGGAATTCCACAGTTGGGAAGTGCGAGAAAAGAAACTTTTGGAGTAGAAGTTGAGGTTGCATATCGGTTTCACTGTAAAAGGGTGGGATCTAGTTGCTAATCTAGTATCTTGTGCAAATTCGAACCTAGGGGGCACCAGTGATCTAAGTTCATCCGAGCAGAAGCCATGAAAATATTTCTAGAAGAGACACAGTGAAGCCACGTATTTTTAGAATATAGACATGTTTCACCTCAGTCAAACAAAGGGGCAAAACACATCTCCCTATTTAGTATATAGCTATTTTTCCTCCATTTAGACAAGCGATGACACAAATATCTGTCATTAGTATATAGTCATTTCTCATACCATTCAGACAAAGAAAAACTTAAAATATTTATCTTTATGATATAGCCAGTTCACACTCCATTCAAACAAGCGGATAACACAGATATCTACCTTCATGATATAGGCATTTCTGACCACATTAAGGCAGAGATAACACAAATATCTATCTTTAGTATATATCCATTTCTGAACCCATTTAGACGAGGAGATAAGACAAGTATATATACTTATGATATATCCATTTCTCGTACCATAAAAACAAGGCAATTAAACAAAAACTCATCGTTGTTATATATCTATTTCTCACCCAATTTAGACAAAGCGATAAGACAAATATCTTTTTTAATATATAGTCGTTTCTAGACTATTCAGAAAAGGTGATACGAGAAATATCAATCTTTACTAAATAGCATATCTTACCTCATTTAGACAAAGCGATATGGCAGATTTTTATATTTAGTATATAGCTATTCCTTAACTCATTCATACAAAGTGATCAGTCAAATATCTATTTTTAGTATATAGCTTTCTCTGACCCCATTCAGATAACGCGGTGGGTCAAATTTGGCCCATCTCGTTATCTGAATGGGGTCAGAGAAAGCTATATACTAAAAACTTTCACAACCCATTTTGGCAAAGGCATAAGACAAATATTAGTTTTTAGTATATAGCAATTTCTCACCCAAATTAGACAAAGTAATAAGACAAATATTTATCTTTAAAAAAGCCATTTTTACCCATTCAGACAAAGTTATAAGACAAACAATTTTCTTTAGTATATTGCTATTTCTTACCGTATTCAACCAAAGCGTTTACAAAAATATCTATTTTTATTATGTAATGAAATTCAGGGTGAATCTTCAATAATCTTTCCTGATAGTGTTTTATATTTAGATAGGTATATCTTACGCTTCCTCGGACAAGTGAACCCCTCGCGTATATAATCCCGCAAATATTCCCTATATACTGAGGTGAGAAAAGTTGTTGGTGTCTGATGTACCAAAACATCCAAACAAGACAGTGGAGAATTTACCAGAAGAAGACTAATTTCGGATACGCTCAACCAAGAAAAACCAAAGGTACTTACATGTTGCGACACAGGTTCTAACACTAAAGAAATCAATTTGGCAACCTTGTGTTGGGCAGATGCTATCATTGAAAAGATGTGTCTTAACGGTACCCCATCCTTATGTATTCCCTGTAGCCCATATATGACGTTGTTGAACGTGATTGATTTTCATGTAGTCATGATATTTTATATATAGACACGTACACACAAATTTACTGAAAGAGAATAGGGAAATCGGAATTACACCTTCCCCTAACACACTCTCTGGAAAAATCCTACCTTGCGCGTGCAATAAAATCATAGATGTAGAGAGAATAGATAATAAAATTTGATTGTTTTAATTCTAAAACGTTAGATAATGACAGGATTATATATGACATTTTTAAAATTACGCAGTGATAAAGAATTATTATTTAATGATTTTAAATTTGCAAAAATTTTTTAATTTGTGACATAATCAAATTATACATTCGAACACGGAAACATGCGTACATATAATTTGAATAAATATAATTTGAATAAAACAGAAATATTAATCTGTGTCTCGAGAATTTCTTTTGGCTAGCAAATCCATAGGCCAACAAGAAAAAGGTGTGAACCCTTATTTTCAGGCTTTTGAAGTTTTTTTATGACACCTTTTGTATTTAAAATAATTAAGTTTTTCATGAAAATAAGCAAACAATTTAAAACTGAAATGCGATTAGTTAAACTACAGGTAGTGAATCATTAATATGATAGAACAGTTAATAAAATAAGCAAAATATTCAATATTGGCCATGAAATATATAATCTCTCTCACTCTCTCTGTCTCTCTCTCTCTCTCTCTCTATCTATCTATATATATATATATATGTGTGTGTGTG
The DNA here is from genome assembly GCA_037127315.1 of Ascarosepion bandense. Taxonomy (NCBI): domain Eukaryota; kingdom Metazoa; phylum Mollusca; class Cephalopoda; order Sepiida; family Sepiidae; genus Ascarosepion; species Ascarosepion bandense. Next base: position 4,503,403 of record JBBBDQ010000603.1, on the reverse strand, counting down.
TGTGTGTGTGTGTGTGTGTGTGTGTGTGTGTGTGTGTGTGTGAATTGAATATTATAAACATATTTTGAAAATAACTATCACAAGCTAATGCAGAATTTATCGCAGTTAAATTACGTTGTCTTTTAATTTAACCTGAAGATAATCTTAAAAAAAAAAGGTTAAAGAAAAAACAAAACAGTACTGTGCTTCCGTTGATTAATTTTATCTTAATATCAAGAAAGTAACCTGGGAAACAGAATTTTGTCTTGGTTAGAGCTATAGAGGCTAATTTGCTCTCCGCTTCGGATAATCCAAAGTGAAACAAAAGAGTAAATTGACTATGATTAAATAACAGTATAATCTATTTACATATACACAAAAACTAATAAATTATATATGTTACTGTTGATAATTCAACACGGAGAGAAAAAGAGGTGAAATTAGAAGTGAAAAGAACATCAAGTGGTGGTTGTCATCGATGGCGTGTGTTTCTCAGTTTGTCGGTGTTGACATCAACCTGTAACCAGTCGCGTCTCTTGGTAAGTACGTCAGTGTTGACATGAAACGCTTTTCTTTTCCGGGTATATTTGAATTTGGGCATGAAGAGTTTTTAGCAAGCTCGAAATAAAGTTTTAGGTTTTTGAGCTGTGATGGCTCTGACAGGTCATAATATATAATTAATTTTGTATTGATTAAATCGGATGTATGGGTAGAGCTGATGCGACTTAAACGTATTTACTCGCTCTGTTTTGGCCATCAGGTGTTCAACTTCTTTTTTGAGTAAAAAATGTAAGATGTACGACAATATATATAAACACTCACGCACACACACACACACACACACACACACATACACACAAACACACACATATATATATATAGATATATATATAATCCTAATGATTGTAACTTTGAGATAAATTTGCATTTAACCTGAAAACATATGCAACTGATTAATAATCAATTTGCAAGGATTTAATCATCAGTTTGTGGGTGGGATTCTTATAATGTGTCAAACAGTAGGTCTTAAGTAATCATAAATAAAGGACCAATATCTGTAAGGTACCTAACATTAAATGCAGGTGATTTCACAAATTGTTCATTTCAATCAGCATTTCAGAGAGTTCTTCACATCTACAACTAACGTGAACCGCCTCTTTTAATTCTGAAGAGTAACTTTGTCATGGATGCGTATTAGAGCTCGTGTTTTATTAATATGTGCTTCGGGCCAAAATTTCCTAATGTAATTCTTGCAATCTAAGATAAGCCCAGATTTAGCACAAGTATACAAGAATGATGCATTTGGTGAGAATCGAACTGATGACACGATAGTAATTATCTGTGAGAAGAGCTCCAAGTCTATTACATCATGTAAGTTTGCTGTTCTTTTATTCTATTGTGTCATCTTAGCTATTAGAAAAAATTGACAACTTGAAACATGCAGGCAAGATTTTTGCTTTTCTTAGTTAACTCATATTTCTAAATAACTTTATTGTTTTTTTATTTCATCCTGAAAACAACAGTGAAAATTCAACCGCTACCCCAACCTAACTAGCTTATTTAATAATTTTAAAATCATGAGTCGACTGTTTCTTGAAAGCGTGATTATTAAAAATCATGATTCGTTGACCAATTTTAAGATGCTTTGAGCATGTTGTAACAAATTAAATATTTGAAATGCGGGTTTTCTATTTTTTACTAGATTCAATTGGTGTTTAGAATCGCCGAGCCGGGTAATGTAAAGTTTTTATTTTATTTTAAAATAAATGCACCGCTTTTAATGAAATTGCTATATTCATATTTATATAAGAGTAATACAAGTGGAAAAATGCAATCGTCATTCAAAAGACCAATGTAGGTTACAAATTCAATTGCCCTTTGGAAGATTTTATTTCCAACGGATTAAACAATATTTATATTTACAACATTAAAAACTCGCTCTCACAACGTTTGTTACTACATTTAAGCAACAATTCTAACATCTTTAGACAATTAGAACAACATACCAGGCCACATACACAATTCCGCGAAATCCTTGTCGAAAACATAATTATACTAAAACATGAAAACAATAAACATAAACTAAAAATACTCGAAGCCATATCCATAAAACAGTTTATACCTAAAGTGAACAAAATGAAGTAAGAAATCTCCACAAACATTCTAACATGCCTATAATATATAACAGAAGCGATTGGTTATCTCAATGGCTTTCCATCTTTAATACTTATCGCGTAGTCTTGTGAGATGCCACAAATAGACGATTACTACTATTGTACGTCATTAGAACCAATGCAATTTTCATCTTTGATAATGGCTGATGCAAGCCGAAAGCTCAGAAACGATTAAATAAAAACATGCATCAATATTGTGATTTTCTTTACTTTTACAACGATTATGCTATAAAGCTTATCAGACGATATAAAAAATTACATAAAATAAATTGACAAAGGTTGTCTATATTATTAAACGAAACATGCATCAATGGAGTGTGTATAATATATATATATATATATATATATATATATATATATATATATATAACAATTTCCCTTCTCTGATTCCATGTGCTTATGGCGTTGGTGTTAACGAATTCTACTGACACAAAATTGGTGGAGTTTCGTTCCCGGCTGGAGGTAGTGGATGTCTAGCTACACTGATGAGCGGTGATACAGCCAAACATGCTTTTATGTGGATACGTACATATATATATATATATATTAATGCATGTTTCATTGTATAATATAGACAAGTTTTGTCTATTAATTTTGTGAAGGATCCGTTCATACCGTCTGATATACTTGATGGTGATGTCGTTGAAAGACAACAAAAAATCACAGTATTTGTTGAATTTTTTATCGGGTCTAAGCTTTCGGCTCACATAAGCCATTATCAAAGAGTAAATATTAACACACAGTAAACATAGAACATTTAAGCTATTAACAATAAAGATAATTGAATTGAAAATATAAGTCCATCCCTACCGTGGCGGGTGGCCGAAGACAGTGACAAAATAGTGGTGTTGTGGTCCCTGGTCTGATTACAGACATTTGAGTACGTTATTGGAAATATCGAAATTGATTGTATTCAAACCAGGTTTAAATTGTTTAATGTAGAGTGCTTCGAGGATTTTTAGTTTCTGCTTATTATTTTCTTGTTTGAGTATGTACGTGTTATCAACAAGCGTTTTTCTCAGAAGTGTGCGTTGATAACCGTGTTGTTCTAAATGACGGAATATATTTGAATTTTTATTTAAGTGCAACGTCAGACGCCGTGAGAGCGAATTTGTGGTGTGGCCGATGTAGATATTATTGAGGTTGTTAGAGATAAATTCTCTAAATGGACATATGAATTTATATACTACATTGGTTTTTTGCAAATCACTAACGGTGGGGGAAGAGTCGTTGCGTACAAATGAATTAGATGTAGTGGATTTAGTGCAATATATAATGAACTTAATTCTTTTGTTAGAGTCTGTCGGAGAAATATTAGTATTTATGAGTTTTTTTAGGATGTTTTCATCTAGTTGGTATTTGGAGTGCATCTGGCTACGGTATAAGAGAGTGATATGTTTAGGATTGGTTGGGTTAGTATCATGTGTTATTTTTTCCATGTTAAGCTTTTTAAGAAAATAATGTATTTGTTCATCAACTATGTAGTTGGGAAAATTATTATTGATGAGTGTCTGTTTTATGTTTTTTAGTTCACTGTAGAAGATCTGATTTGTAGATGAATTGACTTTTGCACGATATAATAGATTTTTTATGATGGCTATTTTGTAATAGTGGGGGCATTCACTAATATAATTGAGTGTGCAGGGATTTTTATTAGTGGGTTTTTGATACTCAATTATATTAGTGAATGCCCCCCACTATAAACTCACGCAACTACGCATCCTTCATTCACTAATTAATTTGTATACTCTCGGCTACTGGCGTGTGTTTAGATATAACACGCAACATCCGCCTTTCTATACTAAGCGCCCATACCTCAGAGGTAGAATCGCCGACTGAAGACAGCTTAGCCGGGTTTCGATCTTGGCTAAAAGCAATCGGATGTCTTACCGTCATGATAAGCTGTGATACAGCGAAAAAGATCTGTCTGCAGATGTATACAAATGTATATTGTGATCAACACACAGTGGTTACGATCTGCCTGTTTCAAGCTCAAGATCACATGATGTAACGATTATATTTGTGCATAAAACAAACGATCGCCTCTGTCGCTCAACTTTAAATTGCTCTTGATATTTACGTGTACTTTATTCACGATATTGAACAGATTTTCAATAGATATATAATACATCAGAATTTTATTTATATCAAACACACAGTCAAACATACAGACTCATATGTGTGTGTGTGTGTGTGTGTGTGTGTGTGTGTGTATGTGAGAGAGAGAGAGAGAGAGAGAGAGAGAGAGAGAGAGAGGGTATATGGGGTTCAGTAAATGATACGAAAGATATCAGGGAATATTCGCGTATTGAAAAGCACCTGAAATGTACTTAATCAGTTAATTTAGTCATTTGATATTTCCTTAAGGAAATGGGATTTTTGCCATGGTATTTTATATGAAATAATTTTACGAACTTTACGGATGAATTTGGCGATAATAATAGTAAGCTCCAAATAAAATCCTGTGAGAAGAAATTTAAATTGAGAAGAACAGGTTGCTCTAATACTTCTAATAAGGCACATTTTTCTGCCAATTCAAGCCTTTTACAACTAGGAGTTCAACCAACCTCATTTCTTTCGTATTTCTGGGGTAAGAAATTTCCACTCAGAAAGTTGCTTTCCGAAAATCACTATATGCGGAATATAATTCCAGAATAATACTTCTTTGATCACTCTAATCTGGCTCATGGCAACATAACATTTAGACGTACGATCAGAAAAAATCAAATCCGAAACTAGTCTGTACGTAGATAGATGAATAACCTCTTGGATGCGCTGTTGAAGGATATCTCGAAATTGTTAATCGGAGAGCAGAATTCTAATTCCCATTGAGTTTGTTTTATTCACTGAAGCGCAAAAATCCTTACAAACATGATGAATGAAACTCTTCTCCACTATCTATATGGTAACTAGTAATAATTGTATCACTAAACCATTACAATCTCTAAAAAGAAAACTCTTATAACCTAAAAATACTTTGTGCCTTATATAACTTACGAATGTTTGATAAATCGTAGATACAAATCAGTGTATTTTGATCTGTCCTTTTTTATCCTTATAATCCTGGACTTATTTCTATACGTCCATATAAAAACCTCATTTGGTTAACATGTAGGTCTCTTGCAAATAACACTGGATGAAATTTAATTTATTTAAATGTAAAAGAAAATCACAGAAATTGATTTTCTGACGTGAATATTATTATCGGGGTTTCTGGCTTGATCATTGATAAATCCACTGCAATCTTGACCAAGAGCCAAATCCAAAACTATTCTTATCGTTCAACGTGTACAGCTGTTGGACTCTATCCGATTTCTCCGATATCTAATCATCCACAAGAGGTAGCAGATTACTATGACGGGTTTCATTATTTGCTGTTGTTCACTGGGAGATACTTGTTGCATTTCCTTTACAATTATCCGCTCTTGGACAAAAATGGGTGTACTTTGGGGATAAGAATGTTTTTTTTAAATCCTATCACCCAAACTAGGCAGTGAAGCCACTAAAAAGCAATGGGTTACGTAGCGTAGAAGAAATAAGCATACATACATTAATAGCGATCTGAAAGAGAAGAGTAATTAGGAAGACTGTAGATGACGTTCGACATTGCATTTAACGTTTTGCAGATTAGAGTTGAATGAAAAGCATGGTCACAGAAGTGGGATTCACCAGCGAGAATTTCGAGAAAAGAAACTGATAGCATAAAACTTAATTTCACATTTTCGGAATGACTGGGTCAGCAATAAAATGAGTCAAAAGACATCGTAACTTTTCAGCTTGTGGAGAAGACCTGTATGTCAGAGATTTCAAAATCTTCCGCGATGTCCAATACTAAAGCACCGGGTTTTATCTGGAACATGATAGACTTTTTCCGCAATTATCTTTTCAAGTAATCATGCGTTATCGCAGTCAAGGAAACACATGACGTGCCTTGAAATTGGCATTTGCTACTGAGAATGATGCATATGTTAGATTCAGAACAGCAGTTTCTATAAAGATGGAATCGTAATGTCTCGCGATGCAGAAACAGGTCTGAGCTCCTTACCACCAAATGACAATACAAGGGCCTGATGCAGCGAAATACAGGAATATGTGCTCAAAAACACATCCCAGTGACTAGTCATTGACAGGTAAATATATTTGCACCTATGCATACGCGTAACACAAACACACACACACACACACTGGTTGCGATGGATAAGTTGTCGCAATTTTATATATTTAAATTCTGCATATGCGCGTTCGATTCTAAACTTGTTGACTACATAGGATCAGTTGGGCAACGTCTGTGAGTAAAAGAGCATTAATGATGCAATTCACTCTACCAGAAATTTGGAAACATCATGCAAAATTCTTAGCATATTTTCCGGAAAACCTAATAGGATCATTTCAGAATATGTGGGTGTGGATCTGTGGACAGGGAAGAGCAGTTGAAAAGAGATGATGATATACACCGTCAACATCATGGTATTTAGAGTGATCAATATTAACGGAGACATTATGCCTCCGTTCATCTACCCACATGACTTCAGTGTCATCACGAAAGCCTACATAAATTATTTGAGTAGGTAGTTATACCCTTGGTCAAGAGGGGGACTGCTGGAAAACCATATACCTGGCCTTTACATTATGCCACACAAGCAGAAAAACATGGCTGTCCGACAATTTTTGCGATCACATCACCGCTTTCATCTCACCACCTAATTCTTCAGACATCAAACCGCTTGTGTGGGGCGCAGTTGAGCTATAAAAGAATGAAAATCCATTTAACACCAAATATGAACTTGAGGCAAAGATTATGACGGCATTTATCAGCTAACATAAGGAGGCCGTCCAAAATATATGCAGAAGATTCCAAAGCTTTCTCAAAGCACGTGGTGTGTTATTGAAAAAAATTATTCTCTCATATTTAAAGATATTTTAGTTTTATGTTGGTAAATATAATTGTTAAGCTGAGATGTCAGGGTTATGTTCATTTTTGCGTAATTTGAACGACAATATACCCATCGCACCCTTTTATATGTAAAGCGTAAGTGCGATGGCGAATGAAAAACGCCTATACACAAACACAGCCAGAGAAAAATTGAAACATGTTATAAGTCTTCGTATTGCACTTCTATCTAATTTCTTATTCCAAATGTATTCCCAACTTCTGTCGATAGCATATGTTCTTTAAAGTTCACATAACTATAAATCCTGACGGGTAGACTTGCAACAAAGACGATGATTACAGGCTGATTTCTTCTCTCTGCCGGGTAACTTCAGAACAGGAGCGATGATAGTTCTCAAAATCTTCCTGTTCTTTGTCATCCGTATCCGTTTGTTTACATTTGCCAGACCTTCCGCCTCCTTCTTCGTCCAGACATTCAAACATACACTTCATGTAAGAAGCTCGCTTACTCACTCGCGCTAAATATACCCTGTGAGGGTTATGATTGCCAATCCCTCCTTTATTATTTTGAGTACAAGATATTTCAGATGTCTTTTTCTGATTCTTATCATGTTTTATTTTTTGTTGGCATTTTCTTTACATCTTCCATCTCTATCCATGGAGATCTCAGTATCCTTCGGTAGAATCATATTTTTGTTGCCTAATATCTTCTCATACACTGGGAAGTTATTCAAAATGCACTACAATGCAAGACGGTAAATATCACAAAGTAATACATTGCGTGTTTCTCTGCTTCTAATATTTTTTTTGTTTTTTTCACATTGTTTGGATTAGGATTGCAATTGTTACTTGTCTCTTACTTGTTCGGATTTCGGTGCCGCAATTTTCAATCTTCACCAACTCCTTAGTACATTTTTTCAAAGTTTAACGGTGAAAATCTTTCTTTGAAACTGAATCTTTCTGAAGCGTGTTTACAAATAGAGTTTGAAGAATAGTGTTCATAGTTAACAACTATAAACAGGCACCAGGAATTTTATAAATTCAATTAAAATCCTTTTAGTATAAAATTTGGTCCAGCCATATTTCAACAATGTTTGCACATTAAGATTTTGCAGTTCTAATAAACGGATCCTAATAGCTTGTGATTAGTTCAAATGCATAAAACAAGATTTTGTAGGTTCAAAAAAGTATTTTTGCAGGAACTGTTTGCAAGATATGGCATTCTAAAAGCCAGAATCTCGCTGCTTTCGAATTTAAATATTTTTTGTAAAATATTTGCTGTTGAACATATTACTTTCCAGCCTAATCTTTAATTTCAAACAGACAAGCTGAAAGGTTTGTTGGTACTTTTTTATGGAACTTTGAAAAGAAAATACTGAAAAAATGAGCGTAGAAGCACTAGAAACATTCTTGACAGTTTCGCTGATAACGCCATATCTCAATGTATTAACAGGAATATCGCCGTCAGAAAATATGTTGGCAAGCCAAAGTCTCACTGCTTTCGAATTTTAATATTTTTATAAAGTTTTCGCAGTTGAACATGTTACTATCCTGCCGTATCTGCAATTTCAAACAAACAAGCTGAAAGGTGTTGGGACTTTTTAGGGGGGATTTAAAAAAAGAAATACTGAAAAAATGAGCGTAGAAGTACTACAATAATTATTGAGAGTATAGCTGATAACGCCATATTGTTATAACAGCTTTAAATCGTATTTAAACTTCTGTATTTGCTTGATGTTGGTATTTCCAGTTTGTAGCTCTCTTCTTGGTCTTTTCGTCTTGCTGATCAACATACTCTCTGTCTTCTTGTATTTAATGACTAGTTCTTATTTTTTTCGCTTTCTTTTTCTATATTGTCACGATGGTCTGTTTTCTCTATCCGTGTCAGGTATCAGCAGTGTAGAACCTTTCACAGTTATAATTTTCTACAAGTGCTAGATTAATCTTCCCTAATATTATCGCCAAAAACATAAAAGGTAACAGCAGTTGTGCTTTAACAGGATTCTTCTTGGAAACTGTTATTTTATTATCTTTATTCCTAACAACATGTTCTTATTTGGTTTCACTTGGCAAAAATGTGTGTCTCAGTGGCATTATAGACTTTCTTAAAGAGAATACATTATAAAAATAGATAAACAGATTGTAGAATAAATATTTTGCAATTTCTTTTCTTGTAACATTTTTTTCTTAAATTACCTCCCACCCGATTTTATTCATTTTGCTTGTTTCCCTTTCTCTCAGTATTTTAGATGTTTGTAATTTATTTTATATTTTTACCTATTTCTTTTTTATTTAGAAGTAAGGCTGACGTATGTTTTCACACTCATAAATAATAATAAAAAAACTACTCGCATCTGTTTCTTATCCTTTTATCTTGCTTTTAATCTTATAAAACTGCCAGGTCTGCTTTTGTGTATGCATGGCCTCATGTCTACAAATGCAAGCAAACGGAAACATCTAAATCTCACTTAGTAGGTAAACTTTTGCTATCAATATCTTTCATCTATCAGCATTTTTTAAAATAATTTTCTCGCGTCCTGGAATGCATATAAATTACTGACACATAAACATTTTCAGGAAAACTAAAATATTTAAAAAACGAAATACACGCACATACCCACACATACAGAACTAAAAGCACATTAACACACAAACATACACAAACATATATATAAATATATGCATATATATATGAACACAAACATATATATATATATATATATATATATATATATATATATATACACACACACATATATATATATATATATATATATATATATATGAAACAAATAATGGATTTATTTTTATTCCGAAATTATTTTTATTACTTTAAATCTTATTATGGTGAATACTTTGCACTTAAAGTAGAGGCTTCATTTTTATGTATGAAACAATTATTATTTTGTCAGTTTTAAATATAATAAAATAAAATGTGTCCTACGTCTGGGGTCAAATCGATACACCCCATTTAAAAATATTTGAAATGGATTCCGGGATTTCTTTTTAATCTAGCATTTATTATGACTTCAATTGTTACTATTATCGTATTCGGAATAAACCTCCACAGTTCATATATATATATATATATATATATATATATATATATAAATACGGAAATTAACGAATTTTACCGAAACTTGGTTATAAACAACCGACAATTTGAAATGAATTGTTTCAACATTATTTTTTATCGATACTCGTATTTAAGTAGATATTCTATTTTTTAATTAAAGAGTATTATATATTTATATCTAGCGGCCTAATTGTTTACGATAAATTTTTATTACGAAAATGTATGCCAAAATGTGTAAATAGGGGTCGCAGATTCGAATCCTGCCGAATGGCAAACATTTTCGTAATAACAATTTTTCGTAAATAATCAGGCCGGTTGATAAAAATATATAATACTGTTTAATTAAAAACAGAATATCTACTTAAATACGAGTATCGATAAAAAAATAATGTTCAAACAAATTATTTCATATATATATATATATATATATATATATATATATATATATATTTGACCGATTTTAAGGATGTTTTTGTACGGCGGAACGAAGTTTACTGTAAATATCTGTATTATAATTCTGTTTGTTCCCTCTTTATTTACTTACTTAGTTCCATCGTCCGTTAGACCATACTCTCTACACGAGCTTTTCCTTCCTCTCTATCTGTTTACTCTATTCACCCTTTCTCTCATCTTTGCCAAACGGAAGAGTAGAAAAGAGTGAAAGGGTAGGAGAAGAGAGCTTATAGCATTATCGTATCAGTAGTACCTTAAGCTGGTGGTTGTAGAGTAATCTTGTGTGTGTATATGTTTGTGTACTGGGCAATATAGTAAAAATAGGTAAGTTTGTTGTATTCCGCGACATAATAGCAACATGTCTGGCCTCTACACCTTTGACCATAACTCAGTTGGTCTTTTCTGTTTACAATGGACACAGGAGGCTTTAAATTAACTTTAATTATTTTTTAAAACTTTCTAATCCCTTCTATCACTTTTTGAAATTTTCTCAGAAAGTTTTGTTTTAATTTGAGTTAGGGGCTAAAGAAATGTTACGACTGTTTTACAATGGAAACGTAATAATTGCATTACACACTTTTTTCGGTGACAAAAGAATTAATTTGAAAATTCTCGCAAAAATCAAATAATAGTCAGATTTTAATGAAAATATCAGTACTCATTCACAAATGAAGCAAATTATTTTTTAAATTATTATTTTCTAAAAATCTCGATACAAATGTTTACAATGGACACAGAAGCAATGATTTTCTGCAATAAAAATAGTTTCTCTTTCAAAATCTCTCACAGTAAAGTAGCTTCTATGGACTTTACTTTAATAGATATTTTAATAAAATTACACTCTGTGTTATCGTTATTTTATTATCCAATAACTTTATGTTTGAAGACATTACTATCATTTGTCATATGACAAAGTAAATTTTTTCCGGAAAATCAGAATTATCCTTCCATGGAAATTTCACAGTAACAGTATCATTGTTGAAACTTTATTGGTATTTTACACACATATTTGCAATGTTTCAAATAACATGATTTATGAAGGAAATCAATAAAATCTCACTAATAACTGTTTTATTTACTGCTAACTTCGATCGGTCTTCATGAAACAGCCTGTAAAAATGTAACTGAACAAGCGGCCTGTTTAGAAACAATGCGAAACTATGAAGAAAGAATTGAAAAATATTTTGCGGATATTCTGCTGGATCAGGTGGGTCGGTATTCAAAATTCAAAGCGAAATTTCAAGTGAAAAAAATTTCGACGTTAGTATTTAAATCGGAAGACAGAATAGAAAATGTGTACTTCAATCGATTAACCATTAAAAATAGTGAGTACATGCAGTGAATGTAAAATGAAATTGTGTTTGAGTCGAGTATTTTACTAGTTTATACACGTCTTTAGAAAGAGAGAAACCTATCCATTACCAACTCTGTAGTAAATTTTTGCAAAGTTAAACGGTGGAAATTTTTTCTGAAGCTGAATCATTCTAAAGCGTATTTACAAATAGAGTTTGAAGAATAGTGTTCATAGTTAAGAACTATAAACAGGCACCAGGAATTTTATAAATTCAAGTGAATTCCTTTTGGTATAAAAGTGGCTCCAGCCATATTTGAACAATGCTTGCACATAAAGATTTTGCAGGCTTAACAAACAGATCCCAATATCTCTTATTAGGGAAAATCTCAAATGCATAAAACAAGATTTTGTAATTTCAAAATGTTATTGTAGGAACTGTTTGCAAGATATGGTATTCTAAATGCCATAGTCTCACTGCTTTCTAATTTAAATATTTCTGTAAAACTTTCGCTTTTAAACATATTACTTTCCTGCCTTATCTCCAATTTCAAACAGATAAGCTGAAAGGTTTGTTGGTACTTTTTAGGGAGCTTTGAAAAAAGACCAATTCTGAAAAAATGAGCGTAGAAGCACTACAAACATTCTTGAGAGTATAGCTGATAACGCCATATCTCAATGTATTAACAAGCATATCGCCGACAGAAAATATGTTCGCAAAAGAAATGAATTAGTGTTCGAAAATGTGTTACCAGCTTTAAAAAGAATAAAAAAATAAATGCAATAGATCTTATTCTTAATCTGACATTGTTTCTCATTACTTAGAAAGCATATTTCATTGGTTACACGCGTTTCAAGAAACGACATATTTCAACCAGTTTAACTTTTATCTACCGTCATGTGTGTTCAAATATACTATTAAAGAAAATGTACCCTTCTTCTTCTTCTTCTTCTTCTTCTTCTTCTTCTTCTTCTTCTTCTTCTTCATTTGCCGTGTTCTTTCAGAACGTAGGCGATCATGGACTTCTACTTGACTCTGTCTTTTGTCACTCTAAATATTTTCATCTTGGTACCTACCAAACCTCGCCTTGCTATATATTTGTTCAGGCCTATTACTTATATCTCGAGCTGCTTTCCTCTGTCATTCCTTCCTTCTATGTATATTAAATTCTTCAGGTCCTACTTTTTCATTACGTGTCCCAGGAACCTCATCATTCTCTTTCTGATATTAATTATGAGTTTTCTTTTCGTTTGCATCCTATCCAACACCTCATCAACGATCACGTGCTCAGTCCATCGTATTCTCAGTATCCTTATGTAAAATTACATTTCCTTTGCCTCAAGTCCCTCCTTCATCCTTGAGGAGATCGTCTGACATTCATTTCCATACCGAAGGACACCTCATAACAATCCAGTACTCTTTTCTCTGTTCCACTGATATTTTCCTGTCTCTCACTTCTCACGTTAACTTTTCAAATGCATTTTGGTCATGCCAATGCGTCTTCGGATCTCAATGTCACACATTTCATCCTTAGTCAAAACACTTCCTAGATATTCTAAGCTCGTTACTTGCTATATTTTAGATTCCCCCATCTGTACTTCACATGTTGAACTCTTATTTTTGCGGATGACCATACATTCAGTTGTATTAAAGTTTATACTCAGTCATTTCTTCTCACTTTATTTTACTACCTTCTGTAAAAGGTGCTGCATTTTCTTTTCTGTGCCTGCTATCAGTACCGTGTCATCTGCGTATCTTTCATTGTTGAGAGTGTGTCTGCTAATGACGAATTTTAACAAGGGTTTTATTTATCTCAGAATTGTTTCGCTGTATATGATGAATAGATCCATTTAAAAAATACGTCGTTTTCTTACGCCCCTTTCTATTTTTATATACCTGAAGTATTCACTTCTTATCCGTCTGCAAACAGTTTGCTGCCAATATAGATTTTTGTTTATCCTAAAGTCTTTTCCGCAAATATCGAGGTTGTCTAGCATCTCAATCAAGTCTTTGTGCCGAACTTTGACAAATGCCTTTGCCTCATCTATAAAACAGAGGTAAGGTTTTTCTACTTTTGTATTGCTTTTCAAATAGCATTCGGAGCTTGTATATAGTTTTCTTCGTCCCAGTATCTTTAACGAAGCCACACTGTTCTTGTCCAATATCTGGGACAATTCTGCTGCGTGCTGTGTTCATAAGAATACAGATGATGAGCTTTATTTTTGTTATTAAGTTGATTGTTTGATGCAGTTCACTTTTTTCCAACTGATTTCTCATGTAGTGCTATTAAAGTTCATCTGCTTAGTCCTCCGGTTTATTCCCGCTGTTAAAGATTTCATTTATTATTTCAGTGAGCCTGTCTAGGCCGAAGCCTTCTAAGGATATCAACTTAACTATTGACTCCCGTTGGTTACTACGACTTTGTTCCTCTTCATTTTAGCTATTGCCAATTCTAATTTGGTTTCTAATATTTCTAGAATATCCTTACTTTTGTGTATTGTTGGTTGCTTTCTCTTATCGTGGAAGAGATCATTAATAAACTTATCCAATCTCTGAACTATACTTTTACATTTTTAAATATAACTCTACCGTCCTTTGCTTTTATATATCATATTGTTGAGCAGGGCTCTGCCCTGTTGATTCCTTTAATTTTATGCATATTACTATTATTTTTGTGCTACGTCTCTCTACTTCTGAGCTTTTGTCGCAGTCATCTTTCTTTAACCTGACAGCATTTGCTTCTTATATCCTTTTGTAGTTTCTTGTATTACGATTCGTATCTTGGCATCGTTTTCTGTCTCTTTGCATCATAACAAGAATCTCTTCAGTAACCAATTTGTTTTTCTTCCGTCATGCTTATTCTTAGGGTGATGTTGTTTGCTAATTTTACTCTTTGTACGTTCCGTTTTGAGCTTCCGTTTCTAATTGGCCATTCGTATTACACACTCTCCGTAGACATTTCCTACAGGTTCAGGTCATTCATGAGTCTATTGTAATGCAGTCTTGGGGCTGTGTTAGGTTTCTTTAATCTCCTTAGTTTTATCCTTAGTTTGCATACTGCTAGCAGGTGGTCACTTCCGCAATCCGCACTTGAGTAGGCTTTGCAGTGAAGGACTGCGTTTCTTAATCTCTTGTTTATAGTAATATAATCATTTCGGTTCTTAATTTTTTTCCCTTAGAAATCTTCATGTCTATAATTTTATTAGGTGCTCTTGAAACCAGTTATTGGTTATTATCATTGGGTGAGCACAATTGGACCCATTTTTACCATGGTTATTGTGGTGTCCTAGTTCTAAATTGCTGACCGTTTCAGCTTCTCTCCTTTAGGCAAATTTGGAATTCAGGTCATCCTTAATAATTATTATTTCTTGTGATTTGCACTGCGCATTAGCATAATCTATTATGGAATAGGATTATTTGATTTCTTCTCCTGTACTTTGGGTTGTCGGTGTATATACTACTATTCTGATATGTTGGGAAACTTCACATTCAGTTTAAATGCTACAATTCTTAGAGATATCTGGCAATATACGTTAACGTACTTTCTTGTAATTTATCCAGTATAACGCTGACACCTTTTTAATTATTTTCACCTCCTGCGTTAAAAATTCTCCCATCATCGATGATTAAGTCTCCATTGTTACTCTCCATTTATTGTTTCACGCATGCCTAAACTTTTTATGTCAAATTCATTCATCTCTTGCTTCAAGATTTCAAGCTGTACGCAATTGTTCATTATTCTGATATTTCCCGTCCCAAGAACAATTTTTTTTTTGTTGCAAACAGGTCACCACACCTGTATCTCATGTTCTTCTATTTGAAGCGAAGGAAAAATTCTGAGGAAATGTGTCCCATTTACGCCGTTAATGCGAAAAGTAGCAGGATGACGGTCCGGTGACACCTGTAGAGCATGTCGCTCTTTACAGAGGAAGGAGTGTGTTTCGTTAGGTTTAATCCCCTTCACGTCGTTAGGGTTTATAATATTTATTGTGCATGTCTATGAATATACGCGAGAGAAATAGTGGAGTGATTTGCCGTTGCTTTCTTTACGGCGTTTATCGAGATGCCATCTCTAGTTAGCCGGCCGTTGATTCCTCGAGATATTTTGCAAAAAAATCTCCCTTTGTATACTTCATTTTTCGTCCTACCGGGTTGCTAACATCTAGTGAGATGGAAGAAGTTAAATAAAAAACACAACAACTCATTAAAATACAAAATGCCTGTATGTTTATGTGTAGTAACACGAGAAAAGTAAACAGAAGAATGTAAATATTAAGTATATACTAAAGATAAGTCCGAAGAACCACTCTTTTAAATGAAGAAAATGCACATTCTCCAGATTAGTATTATCTGTCAGTAGAAAAAAAGGCTTATTTAATAAAAGTTATTATTTAGAGTTTTCATGAATGTAACTTTTCTCTCGTTTGGCAAACTTCAGATATCTATCTATCTATCTATCTATCTATCTATCTATCTATATATATATATATATATATATATATATATATAAAGAGAGAGATAGAGAGAGAAAGAAGGAAAGAAGGAAAGGGTGAGAAAAAACAGACAGCAACAATGATATGGGTAAAATTACTGGCCAATGCAAATTTAAGTAAAAAATACAATTGTAAAATTCATATCCGACATTCATCCATTTAGACTAGAAACTTTTGCAAGAATAACAAAATAATAAATAATAATAATAAATCTATCTGAAAAGGAATGTTTAAAAAAGACAGACAAAATTAAATTAAAGGCCGAAAAGAGAGAAAAAAATAACCTGGTTTCAAATAGAAAAACGCAAAAACACTATGTCTGCAAAACCAAAGGTTAGTATTAAGGTGATTGCTATCTGCCATCACCTGAAATTTGATTTAAACTTCTAACTTTAGGTTAGCAAATCTTGTATAAAATTCAGAGTCTAAATATATATGTAGATATCTACCGGCGTACAGTAATGTAAATCCACGTTATCTGAAAGTTTAATATTATATTGAGAGAATTATGTTTAGATTGATAGAATGCGAAAAAAACATTATTTGTAGTACGCATAATAGACAGGAATTTAATTTTGATAAAATGTCTGTGTACTCATTTAGGAAACACGATGTTTATTTTCTTGTAACGGTCTCATTTCAGAAGATGATTTCAGAGGCTTCTGAACACACTTTTGCTCCGTAATTCTATTATTTTTCAAGTCTTATTTTCTTTCCAAGTATATGTTTGAAACCCTTTAAGTGATAATAATACATATTTAGAAGTATATCAGGAGAAGGATTGCAACTTTCACAAAACCTGATTATAATTGAAAATATACTGAAATTATTCCAGCAACAATAACAAGTGATTTCATTGTTGTTACTGCTATTCTTCTTCTTCTTCTTCTTCTTCTTCTTCTTCTTCTTCTTCTTCTTCTTCTTCTTCTTCTTCTTCTTCTTCTTGTGTGACGTGTCCCTTCAGAAAACTGGTGATCATGGTCTTTCACCTCCACCTATCCATTGATAACAGCCCTTCTCCCGTTACTCTGCTTCGCCATCTATTTTCTGAAACCCATCAAGTATGTCATGCGTTACATTCCCCGTCTCGTTTTCTCTTTATCTCTCTTGTGAATATTAGATTCTCCAGGCCCTTTTCCTCATAACATGTCCCACAAACTTAAGTTGTCTTTTCCTGATGTTTAGTATAAATTTCCTTCTCGTTTCCATCCTCTTCAAAGTTTCATCTTTGTTCACATTGTTGATCTATGATATCCTTAGCATGCTATATAGAAACACATTTCGGCTGCTTCAGGTGTTTCCATCATCATTAATGAGATTTTCAGGAATAGCTGTCATTTTGAAAGACAGATATTACATAACAATCCAGTATTCTCTTTGTTTCCAACGAAATCTTCATGTCTTTCAATATATTCTACTCGGATTTTGGAATGTATCATTGGGTATGCTAATAAACACACAAATCTCAGTGTTGCAGTTTCCATCCTTTGCTAAAAAACTTCCCAGGTATTTAAATTTCAGTACCGGCTTGATTTTTGTATTCCCGACCTATACTTGACATTTTGGGTAGCTCTTTTACTGATGATTATTGATTCGGTTTTCTTTTAGTTTATATTTAGCCCTTTCTTTTCACTTTCTCAAACTATCTGCTGTAGGAGGTTTTATAGTTTTTTTTTTTCATTTTCTGCTATCAGCACTGTATCATCTGCGTATCATTGACGAGTCCTGGTGGGTCTTCTAGTGCTTTAAGTACTGTCTTGCTGTATTGATGTCAATGAATATATTAAGAAGATATCCTTGTCATACACATCTTTCTATCTTTGTATATATGCTGAAAATATTTCCTGTCCGTATGCAGGTGATTTGCTGCTAGAACAAGGATTAGATACAGACATACCCCGGCTAATTTCGTGTGTCACTTATTTGGTTCTAGTGAGCGTAGGTAAGTGGCAATGATATCTTACTATTATCTGCAGGCCAGATTTATTTCTGCCAGTGTATCAAATGTCATGTGTTTAAATTGGTGGGATATCTGTATATGCATATTAGCTGATCTTTTAACCAACTGATTAACATTCAGCAATGTTATCAAATTTACAAATCTTCATAAACTAATGACATCCTTGCATATATATATATATATATATATATATATATATATATATATATATATATATATTTAACTGATAACATTAATCCAAAAGGAAAAGCAGGTAGGAAAATCCCAAAAATCCGATCCTAAATAATATTAGTTACATTAATCTTAAAACTGATCAAGGTAGTGGGCTTAATGTAATTTATATTCAAATTACAAAGCCAATTATAAGATAAACCAAATTCCGATGTTCAAATCATTTGTATGGCCATTTCTACGAGAAATTTCTAAGGGAAATTTAGTGCATCATCAACAACCTTTATTATAAAGGCCAATTTACAAAATAAACAACGATATTTTACCGCCGGAAGTTCAAAAAAATATTAATCACCGCAAAATTAAAGGGGTGGGATTAATAAGAAAGCAGATAGAAATATATGTCTATTTTTATTTTTAGATTTTTGGATACTCTTACTTTTACTTACAGTCGACAGTTGAAAGTAGAAATTTAGCCTTATCTGATTCTCAGAAATGGATGTAAGAAGGATAAAGGAAAGAAGGAAGTAAAGCGAGAAAGTAAAAAAAAGTGGGAAGGTGTGGTTGACAGGGAAGTAATCTAAGAAAATAAAAGAAAAGAAAAGAAAGGAAAGAAAAAAGAAAAAATATCTCCATAGAAACGTTAACAATCCTGTTGACCAAAAAAAATCATAGTGGTTTTTGGTTTAAATAAATGCGATGAAGGTTATTAAAAAAATTTTGGGGAAAATCTTGACATACAATTTAAATTTATATATAAAACTAGATTTAAATTAAAAAATAAGAATTAAGAGAAAATTAATAGAAATTACTTAAACATAGAATCAAATAAAATATAAAATATAAACTAAAATAGATATAAAAATAAAATGAAAATTTAACGTAAGAATTATATTAAATCAACAAGTGTACACACAAACTCACACACACACAAACTTATATATATATAAATACATTTATTGAAACATATAAACATAAATACACATACAAATATATATACAAAAAACCTACTACACACAAACACACACACGCACACACCTAAACACACACGTATAAAAAACTACACACATGCATACATAGACTTATATATATGCACATACACATTTCTGAATAAAAATTACTTAAAAACTAAAGGATAATCGCAACATGAGTTAATTTCAGTTTTGTTATATTTAAAGATTTTAAGAATCTAATTCAAACCGGATTGGTAGGAAAGGAACGAAAAAAAATTTATTATATTTTATTAAATTTAATGTAATGGCACTGGTAAAAATTTTTTTAAAATCTAGTTTTATATATAAATTTAAATTGTATTTCAAGATTTTCCAAAAACAATTTTTCTATAACCTTTAACCCATTTATTTAAACCAAAATCCGCTATGAATTATTTGTCAACATGTTTGTTAACGTTTCTATGGAGATGAATTTTTTTCTTTCTTTTCTTTACTTTTCTTTTCTTTTCTTAGCTTACTTTCCTGTCAACCAGCCGTTCCCATGTTTTTACTTTCTCCCTTTTACTTCCTTCTTTCTTTTATCCGTCCCTCTTCTATTTCTTACAGCCATGTAAGGCAAAATTTCCACTTTCAACTCTCGACACAGTTTACAAGTAAAGGTTTATAAAAATCTAAAAATAAAATAGACATGGATTTCTGTCTGCTTTCTTATTAATTCCACCTCTCTAATTTTTCGGTGATGAATACTTTTTGAACTTCCGGTGGTAAAATATCTTTGTTTATTTTGTAAATTGGCCTTTGTAATAAAGGTTGGTGATGATACGCGAAATTTCTCTTAGACATTTCTCGTAGAAATGGCCATACAACTGATTTGAACATCGGAAATTATTTTATATAAATATATATATTATTTTAAAATACCTATTATTGTCATACAGCCATGCATGAAAACGTTAACATTTCTTCTAACTTTTAAAATTACGCATTCAAAAAATCCCTTTACGTTAGCATTAAAAAAAATCATCCATACGTGAGCGTTAGTAAAGTAACGGAAAAATCAGTTATTGCAAATCACTTAAAGACACTTCATGTTAAAAACCTAAGTTTTTAAACATATATATATATATATATATATATATATATATAGATGTTTACGAAAACTGACAAGAATGAGGGATATATCCGTAAACGTAAAAACTGATGGAACCAAAGAATGTAGTTCGTTTTAGTACATTTCTTGAAAGTAGCTATAGAACGGTGTAAGGCTTTCGATGTTTCGCATGTGAAAGAGAATTTGCATGGAGAATAAAAAATTGTTACCTACACGGAAGCGGAATCTTGCTCTTCCTATATGCCATGTCCCTTCATTATGCGGATTATCACAATATCCTATACTTCTGCCAATTTCAAAATATATTTCTGTAAAGTTTACTTTATTTCTAATATTTCATGATTTCATGTCCCATTCATGCACGATCCAGCCCACATCAGGTGGTATCTGCTCATAAAAAGCGAAGGTCCACAAAATATTAACAGAAAAAAAGTTGTAAATTATGCTTACATCAAATTTAATCGGTATAAAATACAAACTCTTAAACAAAACGAAATAAGTATAGAAAGACATAAATAAACGCATAATAAATACTTAATTTACTACTTCATTTATTAATTAATATAATTACATAAATAATTTAAATATAGCAAAATTTAAATCAACAAAGCAAATGGATGTGTTATAAACTACAAATATATACACAGAAACCTAAACAACAATAAATAGCAAACTTCAGTATTAAATTTAAATTTATACAACTAGCGTTTACAATTATTACCACAAAAATATACATGTGTATGTGCGTACATGCATATGTAGGATAGACATATGTGTATGTGTATGCACATCTGCACATATCTATAACTATTTCAACATTAAAAAAACGATGAAGTGTCTACGAAAATTAACAATCAATCCTCACAAATCTTGAAAGAAAGGAGAAAAAACTAGTAAGTTAAACTTTACTTTCTTTTCTTTCATCATATGGGCAGTTTTAGATCCACTACAGTGACAGGATGAAATCGATTTTTATTTTTATCTCAGATTAGGTCATCTGCAGTAGCGTCGAGTAAAAATGAATCTATTTTTGGGGTGTATGTTAAAATTTGTTTGGACTTGGAATATACTTCATCATCCGTGATTGCAACAGACTTCTATTGTCACGACTGTCGATTAGTTGACCTATGGCCATTGTCTGCGATGAAATTGCACCAAGAAATCGTATTAAAATTGTAAGGTTTCAAGAACGCACTGTCAAGCAGCACCGAGAGATCGCGTATATTTTTTGTTTCAGCCTTTCCGTTGTCAGTCAAGTCGAAAAAACAAACTATATATAACCGTCCAAAACGTCAACAAAAATGTGATAGAGAAAAAGAACATCAAGAGACAACGTATACTTGATCAAGAAAAATGTGAAAGATCCTGAGAAGACATTATTCAATCTGTTTTTAATTAATTTGCACACAAAATTCGTAAGACGGTTCACCAGAATTTTAAGAACGGGAACAACAGTTAATGGCTTCCAATACGCAGGTAATCACGATATTTATTATACAATTTAAAGAGAACAACTTCAGAGCACACTTCTCAGTGACTGTTACATAGATACGATCGTATTCGAATCCTTGGTGGTTATCATAAACCACGAAAGTGATTATATGATTATCACTCAACATAATCTCAATTCTAATGAAAGGTTTGGCAGGTATATTCAAGATGAGTCAATATTGGTGTTTCATGATGATTTACGGGCTAAGCAGTGAGGTTTATCAGCAGAGGATTCTAAAACCTCAAATTCATTAATAGAAGAAAGATAAAGACATTACACGTATTTAATGCCCCATTACAGAGTCACCAGTAATAACAAGAGGCAAAGATATTAGAGACTATGCGATACGTCATTCTACCAGCAAACAGGGCCTTAGCTACATCGATGTCATGTTTTCACTTACTAGAGGTATCAATGTATAGTCAATTGAGACGAGAATTATAATGCTAGTATCGACGAAAACAGAGGTTCCTATGTTTTTTTCAAGAAGGGATGAAATTATCAATGCCGGCTTTGACAGAAGAAGAAATATTAATTCCGCAAATTTTAAATAGAAGGTTAAAGATATCAGTCAAAAGGTCGTCACGGAAAAATCAAGAAGGGAGTAGCAGAAAACATCCTGGTAACAAAAAGACGTCATATGACAAGGGTGTTCCTCTTTAATAGATCATTAAAATGAAATATCAATATCTAACTCAGAGTTGTCCAAGTTACCAAAAGGATAGTGTTGCGAAATTTGGCAAGAGCGAGGAGATGAGTTAAAAAATTAATCAAGTAGAGAAGGCTATTGGTCGGAATTGCTAGGGGAATTGCTATTGGTCGGAATTGCTAGGGGAACAAATAGGGAAGTTTGCGAGATGAGTAACTAACTGAAAGATAGGGAAAAATTAATGTCTGAGTACCTGCAACAATAGTAACTTTTGAATGATTAATCTACGTGTTTTAGTGAGCATAAAATTCACTGAAGATAAAGATTTTCTCAGATGGATTGAAATAAAAGACTTTTCTATACTGCTTGGTATTATGATTAATATGTTGCCGTTCTAGGAAAAGTGAAGCGATAAATAAAAATATATAGCTATCTGAATTTACTAAAGAAAAAAGGAAGCACGAGGATGAATAGTCTGAGATCACGTGAGATAAAATCAAGAATATTCCGGATGTAAACATCAAGTCCATGCATGTGAATTCTAGAATCTTCAAGGCGAAAGGGAAGATATCCTTGAGTCAAGAAATCATTGGTAGCCATAGAAGTATTTAATATGATATTAAAATGAGATAAGTTAACTGGCGACTGTTCCGAGAGAAATAGATTTTACGTTGCAGAAGTTTGAACGAATGCCATGAATATTGGGGAAATAATGGTTTAATTGGGGTAGATATTATTTTTTTCACTGTTTTACTTGTGTTTCTTTTATAGTGTTTTCCATGAGATTCATTTTGACATCACTATAATAGTAACTACTTGTCATAATTGGTGTTGTAAACAAGCCAGAGTGTGGCTGAAAACATATTATAAGGTAGCCTCAGACTGCTCAATGTAAATATTTATAGTACACCAACCGATGTGCTACATGGCACTAGAAATATCAGGATTTTATTACAGTATTGATCAGAAGAGGTCCTCTAACATTTCGGGCATCTAAGAGATGCAGCAGTCAACTATATATATATATATATATATATATATATATATATATATATATATATATATATATATATTTGTTCTTTTCTTTAATAATTCCCCCCTTAGTATCAGGATAATAAACTTTAGAGCAAATTGATAGATGGAGCTAAAAAATAGCAGTTCGGGGTTTACTTTTCAAAAGATTAAAATCTTTTCTTTAACAAATAGACTAGAGGGAAGGGGATTGGTACTACAAGAAGAAATATCACATCAAATATAATAAAACTGAAGGGAAAAAGATAAGATCAGATAAATGCGAATGGAAAGCAGACAAGAGGGGAATAGGGTCAAGGAAAAAGAAAAAAAGAGGGGTTGGTTAACACAGAAATTCCTAGAGGTCAAACCACTAAGTGAAACTCCATTCTGATTAGCTGAACACACACACGAAAAAAAAAACACCCACATACATTCACAGTAAACCGAAAGTATTTGTCATTTAAATGTAAATCGTCTGCACAACCACACCAGCATTGCCTGATGATGAGAATTAATCTCGAAACATAGAAATTTCCATGTAGCAATGAAAGATTGACATAACCATATAATTTATCATATTATATATATATATATATATATATATATATGGCTGCTGCAGCTATACTTTCACATCGTTTTCACTGATATCCAAAACTGTTAAATATTAAAACTGAAATGCTACACGAACAAGTCTTTCTAATGCACGTAAGGCCATGATCGTTATTCTAAAAGAAAATTAATGAACTGTTCACAAGAAGAATTATTCTTAAAATCTAAACTATGCTTCGGAATTAAATAACCGAAAAGTCTTGAGAAGCTGTAAAAAATAAGAATCATTTAAAGCTCAGAAAAGAAAGATAGATGAACTTGTCGCATTTGCCAATGGCCTTTATACGTGCATATGTAATTATTTTATTTTACAACAAGATCTTACAGGAAGTAAAATTATCGTTAATTTAGCCGTAATTCTCCTTTGTTTATGTGCGATTATGTTTCTAATGTGAGTGCCTTTGAGCGTCTTTGGGCTATTTGGAATATTTATCGATGTTGATTGGAGTTTGTTTGTGTAATTCTGAAATAATTTACGTTGCAGACAGACGTACCTGATATATATATATATATATATATATAATGTGTGTGTGTGTTATTGTTTATTTTCTTTAATGTAATTACTGTTTCTAAATTTCTTTAAAGCTAATATTATTTATCCATTAACATGTTTTTTGCAAAATTATTCTAGATAAGTGTTTGGTTTATGTTTTCCTCAATCCAATCCACTATCTTCCCCCATATATATAGCACACGTTAAAACTACGTTTCATCAAATATATATATATATATATATATATATATATATATGTGTGTGTGTGTGTGTGTGTGTGTGTGTGTGTGTGTGTGTTCATCTCTGTCTGTGGCCCCCTGTGTGTGCGAGTCTTTGTGTGTGTGTGTCTGCTAGTCTCTGTGTGTGGGTGCGTGTTTTTGCATGTGTGTGAATTTGTGAGTTCCGTGCATGTATATGGCTGTGCTAGGCAGTCTTGTCAATAAATTTCTGTAATGTTAGCTGAAGTGAATAAATAAAGGTTAACTTGAAAAAGCAGGAATTTAAAATGGAATAATAACATTTATTTGAAAAAATCAACCAGTTAGCATATATATATATATATATATATATATATATATATATATATATATGAATCATCTAATATAATATATTTAGAGCTACAACCACTGTGACCTACATTATTTCACACTTACACTAAACAACCTCCAGTCGACACTCCCAGGCATGATATCAAAGGCACCTGCATTATAAACTAAATCTCAAATGGATAAAATTATGAAAATATATGATAATTCTACTCCTTATAAGTACTTGCTGCAAAATAAAATAATTACAATCTCGTTGGCAAATGCGGCAAGTTCATCTATCTTTCTTTGCTGAGCATTAATTTACATTTTTTTATAGTCGTCCCACCCCACGAAAGGCAGAACTGCTACCAATGTGCAGAGGGTTACATAATAGGAGAGCGAAGAGAGGGAGGAGAAGAGATCACAGTAGGTGTAGGAGTATGGATAAGAGAAGGACTGGTACACTGGTGTGAAGAGCTGCGTGAAAACAAAATGTAAAATAAGAAGAAGAATGGGAATCAAGGATTTGAGTGATGGCAGTTGACGTTGAATTGCAACTCTTGGATATGTAACTATCAGGTAAACATAAATACGGAAAGGAATTCCACAGGAGGGAAGTGCGAGGAGAGAAGCTGAAGTGTAGGAGTTGTGGTTACACTTTATTATTTTCACAGTAAAGTGTGGGATTTTGTTGCCAGTCTAGTAGCACGAGTAAAATCGCGTAAGGAGGGCACCAAGGAGCCACGCTCATTGGATAAGAATCCATGAAAATAATTTATAGAAGAGAAATAGGGAAGCCACAGAGAGAGACTGGTGTTGAGCCGCCTGATCAGGAACCTCTAAAATGCAGATTTTCTCTAGGATTTTGTCAAAAGCCCAAATGTAAGCAACAGGGCTGTCCGACCAGATATGACAGCAGTAAGAAACGCACGATCAGTTGGTAGATTTGTAAATGTGCATGATGGAGTCAGAAAAGAAGAACTTCCTGGCCCAACAAAAAGACCAGACATTCTTAACAATAAATTTAGCTATAATGTACTTACACTTTGTCAACACTTTTCGTTTATTTAAAGCTGAAACATATTTCAGATTGCATAAATATTTTGTGAACATTTCATTAACCTTTTTTCAGAATAACGATTTTTTGAAAACACAGTCTTACTCACCCATGGGCTGGATGAATTAATATATTTACAATGTTTGTACTGGATAACTGTTTTCATTCAAATTGTTTTGTTTTTCATTGAACATAAAATTATGCTTGGTTCTATTGAAAAAAAAATATGCTTGGCTCTCTACGTTGTGGTGCAGTGGGTAACGACTTCGGAATGGAAAATCGGGGTTCCGAGTTGGAATTCAACTTGAATTCCATGCATTCACTTACGTACAAATAACCTTGAGAAATGTATTAATTCCTCACTTCCCTCCAGTTATGGGTTAAAGTATAGGACAGACTGGGTTCTATAGACTTGGTTTGTAACCAGTCTACTGCAGAAAGCAAGGGCAAGCAACTGGGGGAAAATCTTCGGCTCAGTCAGTCATGTCTCTTCCGAGACATGCTCGCCCAAGCGTGTTTCACGTATGGCACTTAAATGATTGACTCTAAGGAACATCTTCAGTTACTGTATTATTGAAAATAAAATAAAGTTATATAAAATGCAAACTCAGTCAAGATTTTTACCCTTTCCAAAAATTTCCTAAGCCTTATGTATTAACTTAAGAATAGATCTTCTAAGTCTAACTAATAATCGTACAGGCTGTCATTCCTACAAAATGTATATAAATATTCATGCTCAGTTTAAAGCGTTCCCAATAACTACGTATTATTTTAAGCATTGAAATCGATCGTTACCGTATTCCACGTTAAGATGAATACTCTCATCCATCACAATTTTTGGTCCATGTATTATTTATTATGTATTATTTAGAATTACTGGGAAACCACGTTCCTAAACGAAGTTATAAAAACAACATGGTTGGGAATATTATACGGAATTCAGGGTAGTATAATTTACAGAGTTACGGAAGAAAGAAACATATAACTAAAAACAAAAAAACAGAAGGTGAAGTGATTCTCTCGATTAGAGAAATTGTCTCTTGGACATCTTTTAAGGATGTCGTCTGAATAACACTGGTAACAAGCAAGCATTCAGCCCATATTTCATTATAGATATCCTCATTTCTCTAGTTTATAAACTACGACATATCAAATTCTTCTATATGTTTTATTCCTATTTTTATATCTATCTATCTATCTATCTATCTATCTATCTATCTATCTATCTATCAATCTATCTATCTATCTATCTATCATGAATAGCAACGTAGGATAATTATTTAGGATGCTATCTGAAAGGTTAATAGAAATGAAGAAGGACTTATACCTGTGGTTTATTGATTATTCGAAGGCGTTTGGCAAATGCGCCACAAAGAATTGTTGGAGATGGTTGGCAGCCTTGACATATGTGGGAAAGACTCAAGAGTAATCAAGAATCTTTACTGGCAGAAAACCGCTTGTATACGGAGAGGTAATGAATTCCGTAGATATATAAAGATAGAAAGGGGCGTAAGACAAGGATGTGTCTTTTCACTGGATCTGTTTTACTTGTACAGTGGAAATATTTTGAGGACCCTAAAAGTTATGCATGGATTTGTCATCAGAGTCCACAATTTAAACAATGTAATGTACGGAGATGATACAGTTCTGATAGCAGACACAAAAACGAAACTAGAAGACCGCCTACAGAAGGTAGCTGAAGAGCGTGACAAGAAAGGACTTCAAATAAACTGCAAGAAAATCGAATGCATGGTCATCAGTAAAAAGGACAGTCCAATATGCCAAACACAAATTGGGAATACTAGAATCAAGCAGGTACAAAAATTTAAATACCTGGGAAGTGTTATAACAGAAGACGGAAAGTGCGACACAGAGATCCGAAGGCGAATTAACATGACGAAGGAACCACTCTAGAAGTTGAGTAAAGTATTAAGAAACAGGACAATTTCGCTCGAAATAAGGAAGAGAGTACTGGATTGCTATGTGTTGTCAGTTCTTTAATATGGCTGTGAATGCTGGGCAATATCTTCAAAGGTGAAAGAAAAACTGGAAGCAATTGAACTGTGGTTCTACAGAAGGATACTGCGAATAACAATGATCGAGCATCTGAACAAAGATGAGGCCCTACAAATGATGGAAACAAAAATGAAACTAATACTGAGCATGAGAAAGAGACAGTTGAAGTTCCTGGGACATGCAATGAGGAAAGAAGGCTTCGAAAACCTGATACTAACAGACCAAATACAGGGAAGGGGAGACAGGAGCAAGCAGTGGATAACATATTTGAAGGACCAAATCAGGTGGATGATGGGACGAGAGTTGCATGGTCTAACAAGAGAAGGTGTGCTAAGAGCCACCAGGGATAGGGAGACGTGGAAAGCCAGGATCGCATACGTTATGAAAGGACAGGGCATATAGAAGAAGAAGAATGTTACAAAGATTTTCACGCTTCATCAAACATGTCTCTGATTTTAATTAACACAAATAGAAAACGTTGATGTTTTTTTTAAAATATTGATCAAATGATAAGTATAATTTTTAGTTGTGAAATTGTTCCTTTTGTCTTTTCACCTCCGCTGGGTTTCTTCTCCTTCCGAGTTCAGATTCTCTTCTGATTTCTGACACTGTCGAATCGCGCATCTTATTCTCAAATCTTTTAAAAAAATAACTTAAAGAAAGTTGCCATTAAAATTGATTAGTCAAGATAACTTGCTTTAACAAATGTTTTCCTCGGTTTGCATTGAACTCTTTTATTCTTTTTATTACGTGCTGATTATATCTAAGCGTGAAGTCAACTAAGAAAAGCGTCCTATCTAATCGATATTAATAACTTCTCAGAAACAAAATGATTTCAGTTGCAATCAAGTCAACCTATTTGCTAATTCGATGACAGTAATTTACAATTAGAATATTATTTAAAAAACAGCTTTCTGAAAAGCTTAACAGTTGTTATGCATTTTAAAGCCGATAAACGATGACAATTTAAAAGTATAAATTGTGAAACTGATTTAAGAACTTCTGTGGATAAAGCTGGCTCAAGTACAAAATAGAAATTAATTTTAAATAATATATTTAAAGGAGATAATATTTATGCTCGTATCGTCTATTGGAACTAAATTTTAACAAAGATATTAAGTTGCATAAAATATTTAATAAAAGCAATGTTAAACTTAGTTACTGTTGCATGCCTAATTTAGAAAAGTTAATTAGTGGACTTAATAAAAAAAGTTAGCGATATTCTACGCATTGAAACACGGAGTTGTAATTTTAGGAATAAAAATAGTTGTCCCTTACAGGGTAGATGTCTGCAGGAATTCGTGGTCTATCAAGTTAAAATCTATATGAATACGGAGGATCGGAGAATACTAACACCAAAATATATTTAAAAAAAGATTTTATAATCAAACAATTAGTTTCAATAACATAAAAACTAAGCAGAGTACTACATTATTCACTTACGTATGAACAATTAAGCAGAAAATAAATAAGGACCCTATTTTGAAATGCGAGTTAGTGAAGAGATTTTGTAAATACAAAGGTGGCTAGGAGTTTTGTTGTATATGTACTGAACATAAACTAGCTATAGCTTGTATAAAAAGACGACTAACATTCTGAATTCTAAAACTGAAATCCTGAATAAATGTAGGCAAAGGAAGCCCTGGATTATTAGATTAGGCCAGTATATCGTAGTATAGTACCTTTTAGTTTTCGTCTTTGTCTTCTACCCTCCGTCTGAAAATCAAAAATTAAAAATTAAAAGTAATAAAATTGTTAACCTCCTACTCCCTTGTGTTGCAGTTTTTTTAAGTACTTGGTCACGTGGGTTGTCTTGATTACCTATATATATATATATATATATATATATATATATATATATATATATATATATGTCGTGTTTTCTTTTCCTCTTGAGCCAGCTTTCCCTGATGATCCGTTTAGGTGAAACCTACGTAGGTTTATCTGGCTCATTAGGTGCTATATATATATATATATATGTGTGTGTGTGTGTGTGTGTGTGTGTGTGTTGATTATTATAAATTATATATATATATATATATATATATATATATATATATATTTATGTAAATTAAGATTTATTTAATATTACTCTATCCACGACAGTTGTCAAAATAAATATTTTCCTTTTGACTTTTAGAAATGGGGGTTAAAATCACATTGACAAATTTGAATTTTTAAAGGATTATCCATACAGATAACTTTAACGATTTAACTACACTTTGAAATTAACAATGGGGCTACGTCATTGATAAGTGCATCAGTATTATGCAGCCATCAAGATTTAGTAACGTTTAGAATTTGATATTTGTAATTCTTTTGTTTTTAACCGTTTCACCCCAAGCAAGACAATACTTCCACTGGTGAACTGGGGCTTAAATAAGAGCAGAGTAAAGGAATACATAGGAGATGATCGAAGAGAAAGAGTAACAGAGGGTTTCAGGGAGTAGGTAAGAGAAGGATAAGAATACGGGTCTGAAATGTGTTGCGTGGGAGTAAAGTGAAAAAGGAGAAGAAAAAGATTCAAGGGGTGTGGGGGAAAGCACAAGAGAAGGAAGGGAGACAAAGGGATAAAACATGGCAACTGACGCTTCATTTTAATTTTTTAAGATTTTATCTATCACGGAATTGATATACTGATGGGAGATCCGCAGGCAGAGAGGACTAGAATATATGCCGGTAGATGTGTAAGTAGTGGCTGCATTTGGTTGTTTCGTCTGTAAAATAAAAATAAAGTACATATAACCCTTTAAAAATTTATTGATTGAGTTGATATTTTATTTATATTAAAAACATTATTGACAGGAAATAAAAAAAGAACATGTCTAATGATTATTTACAAAAAATGTTCGCTATCTGCTTATATTTCTTTAGATGAAGTATTGTAATTATTTACATTATTTCCAAATCAAACCCTTTATTTGGTCCACTGGGTTAAATTGTTCTATTTACACGTATCATGTCTTTCTGAATATCTCAGTTTTAGTTAATTTCCTATAGTAACTCAAATCTTCAAGTTTTTGTTTAAGTCTGCTGTGACCAGTTATTGAACTCACAACTCTTTGGACCAAGTTAATAAATTACTTCAACCAACGCGTTTCTAACCAAAGAAACGTATTTACCTGTATAGAAAAATGATAACGACTGGGAACCAAGTAACTATGTTCATAAATCCATTTCGATTTTCTTATTTACTAATAGCACTATAGCCCGGCGTTGCTCGGGTGTAACGAAAGCTTTAAAACTAATCCATAGTACTGAAGCTCAGACTCAGCCTATAGAATATTTGTGTGAAGTTGGGCGAGAATCGGATAAAAATTGTGGATTTGTATAAAGGGCATACAGACATATAAACACACACACACACACAAACATGTTGCCTTTTATATATATATATTATCAATTTTCTGCACTATTTCAAAACTGCAACCTTGAAAGTTCTGAATATCGTTGCCTATGTCTTTGTCTATGAGTGTATCAAATTTGATTAAAATCGGACCACTCCTTCTATAACAAGACTTTTTTGATTATCGATTTTCGATATTTATCGGGGGTACCTCAACACAAAACATTGCTAAGAACAATCGCAGACGCTTATAGTACAACTGTGTAAATTTTCAAGAAAATCAGTTCAGCCGTTTCGGAGTCTATAAGTAACTGACTCACACACACAGACAAAGTTTTATTTATAAATAAGTTTAGATTAACAGCCAGGCCCTTGTGATCTTACCAGATTGTTACAATCGTTGTACCATCTGATCTTCACCAGCTGGTTGTCGAGTCGGGTAACGTTTAGGTAATTTATAACTGAATCTTTGATTTAATCTAACATTGGAATTAGATTGTTCTTGTTCCTCTGTCCATGTCAACGATTCGGTTTGTAAATATTTACATTATTTCATTGTTCGGACTATATTAGCCATTTTTATTCACGACGTTTCGACCTTTGTACGCTTTGAACTTATCCGGTTTCCGTGTGGATAAATGCTTTGGTTGAAGTAATCTAGTGACTAAACTTAAATTTAATAACTAGCCATACATAACAACCAAGAGCGTTGCAGTTTGAGGAGATAGTTGGTCGGATTTAAGGAACGATGTGATTGCAGAAATCATCTGACAGCCATGACTGGGTTCCCTTACTTGTGTGGCATAGTGCATAAACCTGTTGATAGATATAGATTTCCAGCAGCCTCCCTTTTGATTAAGGCTGCACAACCTACTCAAGCCATTTGATGTAAGCTTCAGTTTTGAGTTTGAACTTTGAGTTTCTTAAGAAAGATGAATGGGCGCATTAAATTTGACATCAATAGTGATCACTCCAAACACCTTCATAATCCTCATTAGACTCACCAACTTTCCAAATCCGCTGTCCTCAGATCGACACCAATACACTATAAGGTGTTCGAATTGGATTTTCCTGCGCCAAGGATAAGTATAAAATCATTCCGTTTCGAAGCGTAAATTGAGTCATGATTATCGGTTTCCCTTACAGACGGTCCCAACTGAACCTACTACCCATAAAACGAACATGATATAAATTGAAAATATAAAATGGGAAACTATTTACCGATTGCACCTTGGATATTTCTATACTCACAGTATCACTATATAGGCATCTACGCAGATGACACTACAATATACTCCCGCACCAGTAAGAAAACTCTCGTGGCGGACAGACATAATCTCGCTGCTGACCTTGAACGGGATCTACATTCTGTGGTGAACTGTGGCAAGAAGTGGCTTGTCAACTTCAATGCGTCTAAGACCAAGCTGTTGTCTGTCAACCATCACAGGCAACCTCTCCTGCCTTCTCCTTACCCTCTCCTCAGACCTCAAATGGAACCACTATATTGAATCCATAGCTAAATCTACTGCTAAGAAGTTTGGGTCACTATGTCGATCCAGGATTTTTTCCGCCTGAATCCATCCTGCATATATACAAGTCAACCATCCGCATGGAGTACTGCTGCCATTTATGGTCAGGCGCCCCTGCCTTTCTCCTCAGTGTTCTCGATAGGCTCCAAAGGAGAGTCTGTAATGTGATAGGTACTGATCTGGGGGCTCGACTGCAGCCACTTCCCCACCGTCGAAATGTGGCCTCCCTTTGTCTGTTCTATAAATATTTTCATGGCTTCTGCTCGGACGAACTTAAGTCACTGGTGCCTCCTCAACAGGTGTTTACTCGTGCAACCCGACTGGCAACTGGGTCCCACCCATTCACAGTCAGGTTAGCCAAATGCAGACGACAATTCTACTCCTGCAGCTTCTTCTCTCGCACTTCCCGGCTGTGGAACTCGCTCCCATATTATTGCTTTCCTGACGGCTACAACCTCCAGAAATTTACATGCAATGTCAATACTCATCTATTAACCACTGGACTCTAGGTCTCTCCCCACCCTTGTATATCCTTCCTTTTCTCTCCACCTATGTATCTGTCATAGCACCTGCATTCTCAGCTTTCTATTGCTCCTTTCTAACTAGTTTGTGCTCTTCACTCTTTTTTAATTAATCTTTTTACCGCTCATCAGTGGCATTTCTGCCTTGCTCGGGAGGAAATGATTAAAAAAATACAATCACTCTCATATACTGAGAAATCTCAGCCGATGAATATAAGAAATTTTAAGAGATAATATATTTATTAAATAAACATATATAGATGTGTGTGTGTCTGTGTGTGCGTGTGTGTGTGTGCATTTGTGTGTGTGTGTTAAGGACTTCGTTGAAATCCATAATGCAATCTGACCACGCGATAATCTGGGGATTTTTCGAGTTTAATGAATGAGATAGAATAGACGGCATGCTCTTCAGGATAATTGGCTCATTTGAGTGTTGAATGATCGGGCAGGGGACTAACCATCCGTATCAATCAAGTTAATGATGTCAACTTGTGTAGAAATTTGAAACTTTAGAGAAATTAACTGACAATTCCAATTTCCGATTAATTGATCGGTGCATTTCCACTGCAGAGCAGTAGGACAAATGAACCTGCTTGATAGCTATACTCTTAAAGCGAAAAAAAAAAACTTAACGTATCTATTTTGGTGAAATGAATTTAGTCATACGAAAAATATGTATAAAAATGATAAGATATTTTTTCGGATTATCAGGTTTGTCACTTAAAGACCCTGAAAGAACAAATTACTTACTGATTTTACAAAATGTACGTTATTAAAAATTAAATGACAAAATATCAGAATCAGATTCTCTACGGATAGATAGCATTGTATTCAGGACTATATTAATCTATATGATCGGAGAATTTCGATACGTGATAGACGCTTAGACAATCACGTCTATTATGAGACAAATTTGACTAGGCGGGCACTTTTCTCGCAGTTGGTTCTCATACTTTGTGCGGTAGACCGGTTGCCAACCAAGGCTATAAACCTAATCTGTACTATTCAACACATAGCTGGAGGGAAAATAGATGCATTAATAACTTTCCAATGACTATGCGTAAGTGTAATAAATCGACTGGAATTCGAACTCGACTCCTTGACTTTAATTTCGAGCCGATATCCATTACATCTCAAATCACATCGACATCTATATAAATGAGGGATATAAATCCACTTGTTCTCTGTACGTAAGTAAATCGTATAGAAATTCGTTTTTTATTGAAATAAATTGACATAAAAGATAAATAATCTTTAATAAAGTGAATCAAAAAAGCAAAACATAGTGAAGCATTTCTTTATTTTTAAGGACATACGATATACTTTATTAAAACTAATTAAATACAAAAATCTGGTTTATACTTTACATAATGCCTTTTTTATGCCTTCCCTGAAGAAAAATATTCAAATATTAATGTTTTAGCTATTAATAAATTACTATTATTCAGTTATAAAAATTTTTTTCTGGTGTTGTCATGGACTTGAATTGTCCCGGGGCTCAGTCGGCGGAGTTGAGTTGTCCTACCCACTGTTCAAGTGGCATGTATAAAAATAATTGTTTTAAATGTGGCTCACAGATAAAAGTACAAATATTTTTAAAAATGTACGCACTATATTTGGTTTCAGTGCTTTGGTGCAAGTTATACACAACGCATAAAAATTCTTTGGTATGCTGCTAAAAATAATTTCGCAAAATCTGGAGGGAACAATTGATT
The DNA here is from genome assembly GCA_037127315.1 of Ascarosepion bandense. Classification (NCBI taxonomy): domain Eukaryota; kingdom Metazoa; phylum Mollusca; class Cephalopoda; order Sepiida; family Sepiidae; genus Ascarosepion; species Ascarosepion bandense. The sequence continues at coordinate 4,467,882 of JBBBDQ010000603.1, read as the reverse complement.
GTAACACTAAAGAGTTCAAAATCTAACCTCATTTACCATCAGCGAACCAAGCCTGTTGGCTGGTGCATCAGACTACGCAGACTGCACATCTGAAGAGGGGTAACACCTGTCAATGAAGCATCCTGGGTATGAGGATGAACTACATCAAGCAGAAATACCGATGACTGGGAAGCTTAGAAGAATTAATAGTTGTTTTAAAGAACACTCTAATCCGGCTGATAGCACATGTGTCTGTCTCAGATATAAACAAATTGTTAATGTCCAAATCGGGGTCAAAAGACGATGAAAGTATAAAAAACACTTATTTCTTTTTAGTAAAAATGATAGCAATACAGTTTCGAACATTTTTGACAAATAAAACAACCAGAAACATATTAAAAAATAATCCAGCGATACTGTTAAATATTCGTTTATCGATATTTTTGAGAATCCTGAAAAAAACAAACCTAGCAATTTTTTTTAATAATCTCACCCAAGCAAGAGAGATTTACTACCACTGTTGCACAGGGGGTTACATAGAAGAAAGCAATGAGCAAGAGGGCTATGTTATAGGGGGTGTCAGGCGGAGGGTAATAGACGAATGAAAATACTATTGTGATATGGGTGGAGTGGGTGGAATAAGGAGCTTGAGAGATTAAAATTTAAATTCCTGGAGAGGGTAGCTGTCGAGAAAGCAACTATACGGAATGGAATTCCACAGGCGGTAAGGGCGAGGAAAGAAGTTGTTAGAGTAAAATTTGCGGTTACATTTTATTGGTTTCACTTTAAAAGGGTGGAACCTACTTGCTAGTCTAGTAGCTAGTGTAAATTCATACATAGGGGGCAGCAGTGAGCTAAGTTTATTGGAGCAGAAAATTTTTTTAGCAAAAATGATAGGAATACAGTCTGAAAATAAACTTTTGTATTTGTAGAAGTGGCACAGGAAAGCCACATCACGCCGGTGAGAGAGCGACTGCAGCCGAGTTGCCAAGTCTGTATCAATCACATTACAGATTCTCCGTTGGATTCTGTTAAGAATCACGAGGGGAATAGAAGGAGCACTCGACCAGATGTGGCAGCAGCATTTAATACACGGGCGGATAGTAGATTTATATATATATATATATATATATATATATATATATATATATATACAGAATGAAATCAGCCTGAAAAACTTCCTGGACCTACACAGTGAATTGTCGTTCGTGGCAGCAGATTTAGCAATGAATTCGATACAGTCATTCCACTAGAGGTCTGCTGAGAGTGTTCGACTAAGGAGACATAATGTTTTGCACTCAGGGAGGTAAGATTGATCCTTGCAGATGGGGAGGGGTAAGAGCTCATGCCTATCATGACTAATAGATACCAACTTCATTTTGGAATCATTAAAGTTTACAAGCCATTTCTTACCCCAGGCCACAACGGATTGGAGGTCCTTCTCAAGCTCGGCAACAAGGTTCGCTTTGGCAACCTCAGCAGATTTTCATCGAGGCTAGAGTAAACGGTGGTGTTTTCGTCGTATATGCCTACTTGGGTTCTTATTACATCGGGGAGATCGTTAATATAGAACACGAAAACCGTAGAACCTAGAATATAGTCTTGAGAGACACCTGCGTTTGTATGATAGTACTGGGAGGCATGTCCGTTAAATAGTATCTTCATTGTGCGATTTGAGAGGAATGACTTGATTAGTTCAAACAATTGTCCAGTTATACCATAGTTCCCCAGCTTGCGTAGAAGGCCAACATGCCTGACTCTGTCAAACGCTTTGGCCAACAGTTCGAGCTTCGTCATTCTTGTCGAGTGCCTGGTACATATACTCAGTGAAGGTCGTTAATATAGCAGCAGTAGACGGGGTGAAGCGGAAATCATACTGTTTGTCCGAGACAACTCTGTTGGCTCTGAATGCTGAACCACCTCGGCGTTGATAATAGCTTCGAACACTTTGCTAAAAATCCGTAGCGGGGCTGATAGGGCGATAATTACTTGTATCTGAGGTTTCTCCAATAATCTTAAATAGAGAAAAATACAGAGGACGACTTCCAACAGGCATGAAAACAGAAAGCAAAAAGGCAGTATTTGTAGAGTTTAGATAGGACAGAGGAGAGTTGAGGAGCACATTTCTTCAAAACTATGATTGGGATTCCGTCACCTCCGCTCGTTTTGAGGGTCAAGCATTGAGGTTATGATAGATACCAGCGAAGGGGTAATGTAGACGTCATTCACTTGGGGTCCAGTTCCAGTGGGAAGTCTGGTGAAGATACGCCAGACGAATCTAGTGTCGAATTGACAGAACATCTGCAAAAAAAGCACAGATTCTTTTCCGCTGAAGAGTTGATGCCCTCAAATTCATTGATAAGAAGGAGTATTGAGGGTTTAATGTTGTTTATCACAATTTTACAGAGCCGCCATTAGTCCTTGGAGTCAAACTTACGGGATGCTATGCGCTGCTTCATTCAGACAGCAAACAACAACTTAGCTTCATTGAATATCTTTTTGCACTCATTAAGAGCAGAGGCAAAAAGGCGCCTGTTATGGTCCGACGCTTTGCTTCTATAAAGACGGAAGAAGTGATTCGGATGGGCAATGGCAACCGAACAAGCAGGCGAGAACCAGGGGGACGAATGGGATTTAAGCAAGAACTTCCTAGCTGGGACAAAACCATCGAAACCAGCCACAACGCAAGATGAGACGGGAAGACTAAAAACATTGTTCCAAGGGACGTCACACAGGAAATTACGAAACGAGTCCCAGTCTGTTCTTTGGTAGCAGTAGGATATTCTGCTGGCCTGAGTTTCTTCAGTGAAGTGAGAATGGAAAAATTTGTTAACGGAAATCATCGCATGATCAGATGTTTCGAGAGGGCAGAGCTGCTTGACATTGCAAGAATCAGAGTTGAAAGTGAAACAGAGGTCTAGCAGTAAGTCCGTTCCGTTAGGTTTGATTGAGAAACGCGTGGGAAAATCCACCACTTACGTAAGTGACTGATTGATTGAAAGAGTCATAGTGTGGGCACCAGCAAGATCGGTGACAGAGTTTTCCAGCCATTTGGTGTGGGGATCGTTAAAGTCACCAAACACAAATATATGGGGAGATGAATGAAAAGAAATGGCCTTATCGATATTATTAGAGATGCTGTCAAGTAGTGAGCAATCGGGAAATGAGGGGAAGCGGTAAAGAAAGAAAAGATAGCTAACCGAGTTCAGAAGTGAGAGACGGAAACTCTTGTAAGAATGATCTAAGGATTCAAGGGAAATCACCATTGATTGAGGGAGATGTTCACTGTCACCATTCCATGAAAAGGTACTAAGGAGTCGTTCCTGAAGAGGGGAATGTAACCAGAAACATAAAACTCATAAGAGGGGATAGAAGGGTCAACATTAGTTTTACAGAGGGCTAAGATGTCAGGGGAATTTATTTGAAGGAATGAGTATATGCCGTAAAATTTAGTACGTATAACTCATATGTTTGCAAAGGAAATTCTGACAGGTTTGGGTGTTTTTTGATTAGCAAGTTTAATTTTGCTACTTTGATTGTGTGACGGCCAATCGCTGTTTGCAGCATGACTCGTATGGAGACTGGCGCAGTCGGCAGCATCATGTGGCCTCAGATTTAACCACAGGAGTTCATGCAGTTACACCCATCCATTCGCGACATGGCACGACAAAAAAAAAACTATATTATTCAACGGTAGATCAGAGCAGCCTCTCCAGACGCTACGCAAGAGTTCGGGCTCTTAATTAACAGTCAGAAGCAGTAACCAGGAAACTGCCAACCCGGTTCCCTCAGAATGAAGAGACGTTGCCACCATCCTCAAGTATTGCAAGAAGCTTGCGACTGCACTAACATTGAGATCGGAGGAGAGGGAAGAAACCCGGGAAACCATTCCTAAAAAAGAAACAAGGCATGCACCTGTAATTCTGTCCAAAAGAAGAGGATGGAGTGTGAAACCGGCCAATAGAAGATTCTATCTACTCGAAATGAAAGAAGATTAATACGTTTTAACTTTGTATAAATCAAGAGAAATCTTCAAATCCAAAATGACTGTTTTACGGTACTTTGCCTTTCAAGTTTAAAGAAAAAACAAAATAAACAATCACTTAACAGCGCAAAAAGTGCTTTTGACAAATAAAATAACCAGAAATATATTTTAAAAGATCTAACATTATTGTTAACTATTCGTTAGACGATAACTTTGAGAATAATGAAATTCTTGACAATGAAAATTTGTGGATAGTGACGAATATTTTGAGATTTGTGTAAAATGTATTTGCTGAAAATGGTCGGCCAGGTGCGCAAAAAAAAGAAAACTTTGTCGCATTTCGATTTTTATTTTGACTAGCGAGCTCAGAGGTCCATGCTCCACATTGTCAATGACGTGGAAGTGATGTAAACTGACAGAAAATCTTTAGTAGTAAATTGTGATTTTGAGGAAAAGTATGTTTGCGTAACATCGGGGTCTCGTCGATATGGGGTGCTGGCAACTCTGACCAAACCACATTTTAACCCATGGCATGTCACCGAAGATGTCTTTGTAGAAAAAAGAAAAAAAAACATTATTTTACATTTGATTTAGACTTGGGTTGTGTCTTATTGATTTTTAGCAGGTGCGTATGTTGCAAATTATATTTTTTGTTGCTGACGGGCGAGATGAGAAGACAAAGAAGTTTAAGAAGAAGATTATGAAATGAGTATGTGAATATGTCGGATTGAGTGGTCCCCAACGAAGAGCATTGAAGATTTGAGTTGAAAGGTTTAAGCGTCCTCCCAGAAGTTTTGGAAATAATCCCGGTAGTGGTAGCATTGAAACTCGCAGAATATTTGAAGTTTAATGTTCCTCACTAGCCCAACATTATCGTCGATCCCGTAAATGAACGTTCGTCGTTTGTATCCGCATCATTGATTCGACACCATGGAACCAGACTTGCAGCCTCGTATTTTCCAGCATTGTTGTTAGCAGAATAATTATTATCATCATCGCCATCGCAGTGAGGCAGTCTCGAATCGACAGCAGTACCGTTCCAGAATTATCGTTATCGTTGAACCTGATATATAACAATGCATTTTTAAAGTAAGAAATATTTCCAGCAATACATAATTGAAGAAAAGCGTATTACCAGCAATACATTTGTAAAGGAAGAATTATTACCAGCAATAAAGTTTTGAAGGAAAAAATTTTACCCGCCATACATTTTTGAAAAAAAATCTATCATGAATGCACCTCTATGTATGCACAGGATCGCCCCATCAGTAACGCTGCTTTTTGGGATCATGACAAGTTTCAGGTCTTTCAACATCATACTTGTTCACCCCAAAATTTTAGCAGCAATACACTTTTGAAAAATTAATATATAACACCAATAAATCTAAATCTTGAGAAAACCCTCTTTAGAAATATACGTGAATAAAATCTATTAACTGATTTTTTACAAAGAATACTTTAATACGAATGCACTGTAATGATCTTGTCGGCATTAAATCAACCATTAAATTTTATATACCGTAAATGTAAACATAGTAAGCTAATAAAATAACCAAATGAAATTGATATGTCGTAAAACAAGATAGACCAAAGCAAATCCCCCCTCATTCTGGTGAAAGAAATATTTCCAGCAATACACTTTTAAGAAGAATACGAGAAGCAATATATTTGGAATTTTTCTTGGTAGGACGATAAAGTGCATCCGACTGCAAGGCTTTTACGAAAAGCATGCAACCAAAAGCATGTCGTTTATTCCCATGTACCCCGTGACCAAGAGCAATAACACATTTTCGGGTCCCCCAAATGCACAAATAGTTAACATTCTTACTATGGTCAATATATTATGAAAGCATAAGAATTTATTTTTATAATTAAAATGCAACCAATAAATTTAAAAAAATGCCTGCAATACTTTTTTGAATAAAAATAGAAGTATTACTAAAATTCATGTTACTCTCTAGAAACATGTTCTACACTTACAAAGAATATATATTCTATTCAAGAAACTATTACGTCTTGTTGGCATTTAAATAACTCATTGAGGTTGATATGCCGTAACAGAAAAAAAGCAGACCAAACCATAACTGAAAAGGTCCATAATCCCCACCATTCGCCATGAATGGTGTATTACAAAAGTGGTTTCTTGTTTTGAAAGTCTAGTGTGACGTAACTTCACCCCAGATATCAAATGCTACTTATACCCTCTTCTAAAGACGCTAGAAAAAGCAGGCCTCCTGATACCGATTCAGAAATCAACAGAATCAACAGACAAGTTAGACCAAAAGTATCTGCTGCCATATCTGAACTATAGATGTCCGGTCCCTTCTTTCCTGCATTGTTCAAAATCATCTCCCTAGTTTTGTGGGTTATGTATTCATTCTACATTCTATGCATTCAGCGAGAAATCGGGGAGCCGATTTCGAATTTCAGCTGAATTCGTTGCATTCACTTACGCGCAAATACCCTTGGGAAAGGTATTAAACTGTCTATTCCTTCCAGTTATGGGTTAAATAACAGGACAGATTGGGTTCTATAGCCTTGGTCGGCAACCAGTCTACCACAGATAGCAATGCTAACCTACTGCGGGATAATCTTCTGCCCAGTCAGCCATGTCTCTTTTGAGACACGATCGCCCAAGCGTGTATCATGTATGGCACTCAACTGACTGATTTATTCAACAGCCCCTTACTCACAAATGAATAGGCTCTAGCTACTTTACTTTTTCTATAGCAAATATCGAGACCAGCTACATTCCTAAAACAAAATTAAAGTTAAAGACATTTAAACAAAGTGGAATGTTAATAGTTAGATTTATATACACTTCAATATACGACTACCAAAGCATTAAACTCTGTTGTAAGTTGACTTGTCAGTGTCAAATTCTAGAGCAATTCCCGCACATAAAGATCAAAATATAACAAATAAGCAAAATAATATTAGACAAAGTTTAGGAGATAGCACTAAACTCTCATAAAGAATACATTGTAAAGAAAAAGCAAAAATTATGAAATATATTGTAATAAAATGAAATCTAATATTAAATATGCTTCAGCATACACGAATCAAGAAAACTGAATGGATGATCATCAAAAAAAAAAAAAAAAAAAAAAACATCACCCGAAAATGCAAACTACAGATCGGAGAAACTAAAAATATAACAAGAAATTTAAATACCTGGGAAGCTTTCTGAGAGAGGATGGAAAATGTGACACTGATAGGAAAAGACGCATTGGCATGGCTAATGACACATTTCAAAAGCTAACCAGATTACTGAGAAACAGGAAAATCTCACTGGAAACTAAGAAAAGAATACTTGGCTGCTATGCGAAATCTGTCCTTCTGTATTGCAGTCAATGTTGGAAGATCTAAAGAATTAAGGCGAGGTTTGAAGCAGCAGAAATGTAGTTCTACAGTAGTATGCTGAGGATACCATAAACATAGCACGTGAGCAACGATCTGGTATTAGTGAATATGCTCATACTTCACATAAGGAATTGATAGATGCGGTTCTTGGGACATGTAATAAAGGAGGATGACCCGGATAAATTGATGCACACACAACTGATAGATAGAAAGAGAATCAGGAGAAAGCACTGTGAGGGATATTTGATAGGCTTCAGGAAATTGATGGCCGAAGAGTGTTGGGAAGAGATACCAAGAGGGAAATATTGAGAGCGACAAGTAAAATAGCCAAGCGGAAGTGCATGATCGCTTAACTCTTGAAGCAACACAGCAGAAAAAAAAGAAACTCAATAGGCCACAGTATATTGATATATGTTTAAAATGAGCATAAATATTCCAGTTTAAACGTTTCAGTCACGTCATATCAAATGTTTTCGAAACTCGTTTCATCAAACGTGAAATAAAATTCTAAATTATTAAATTATTTTTTATAAATCACTTTAGAATATTAATTTACTTTATTAAAAAATAAATGACATTATGATTTCCCTTATTTGAAATATTTAAAAACAGAAATAAATGTCTTGAAAATGGTTTCATCAAACGTGAAATAAAATCATAAAATATTAAATTATTTTTTATAAAACACGTTAGAATGTAAATTTAATTTATCAAAGAATAAATGACATTACGATTTATTTATTTGAAATAATTAAAAACAAGAAAATGTGTTTGTCTCTAATCATGAGTTGATTTAGTATTTACATTATTTACATTGTTCGAACGATTGTCCTTATCATTATTGCTATTACAAAGTTTTGATCGTTGTACGCTCCAGTCTTCTTCAGGTAATAGGAATTTCTGACCGAACTCTTTATTACGATCACTAGGGTATAACATTCTCATTTTATGTGTGATGTCTCGCCCGGTATTCTCTATAAATATCCAACGTCTATATCAACTGGACACATGGCCCAGATATTTGTTAATTCAAGTGATTGAACCAAAGAATTGTGAGTTCACTAGCAGGTTACGACAATGGTTAGAGAGTTAAGTTAAAGGGAAATAACTAAATGGCTACCTGAAGTAGCATGGCATATAAAATTGAAATATTATACCACGGTGATCTCAATAAAGGGTTCGGTTCAAAATTCCTAGCACCTGAAGACGGCCAAAACGTACAACAATGTAAATAATTTGAACAAAAATTGCTTCTTTTTGTTTTGCATTTTTCGAGTAAATATTTTATTGAATTTTTTAAACGTAATTTGCTTTATTTTTTAAACATAATTTACTTTAATAAATAACTTCATGTCAAACTTATTTATTTAAAAAAAATTCTCAACTAAAATTTGGTTCATATTTTAAATAAGACGTTTGGCCTTTTGAAGTTTCTCAGTTCTTAGCTGTCATGCACCCATGTTACATCTGTGGTAAAATAATCGAGTTTGAGATTCTTGCATTGCAGATTCTTTTTTAATTATGTCAAGAATATTTAGATGCATAGCAGAATCAACAGACAAGATATGGCAATAGCATTCAATGCACGCACAAATGTCAGACAATATAGAGACGTAAGGTAGAATCTCTTGCGAAACCTACAACTTAGCAGCAGACATATCAATTGAGTCGATATAATCGATTTTATTTTGTGAAATTGTTTTAGCTCAGGACACGGTTTCATCACTGGAATTTCTCAAAGTTGTAGTTTTAAAATTGCTCATGAATTTATCTATATTTCTAATGTCGCAGCAATTAAATGCTGGAGTCATTTAAGTTAAATTCGACAATGTCGTGCAATGGGTAAAGGCTCGGAATGAGAACTCGAAGAGCTGTGTTCAAATCACAGTCAAGTTCGATAAACTCACGTACGTTTAATTACCCTTAGGATTATCTCCTCCCCACAACCAGGACAGGTTAGGTATACCCTATAACCTTGTGTGACAACCAGTGTACACAGAAAGAATCGGAAAACTACTGCTATCTATCTCGTCAGTCACGAATCAAAGATCATTCTGCCTATTCAGTCATGTAAAACCCAAGCGGTGTTACGTATGGCACTTAACTTACCCAACTTTATTAGTATGGTAAACAAAGCTGGATGTGCGTTGTGGTGTAGTAGATATCGGCTCGGAACAAGAAATCGGAGAGCTGTTATAAAAAACTTTCTTCAACCCACACAAATGATATCTTCTTCCAAATCTATATTTTATAAGGAATTACACAACATTAAGCAAACAATAGTCAATAATGGATTTCCTAACAAAAGAACGTAATAAGGGCTTTTTATATGATTCAGATTTAAAGTAGGCATTCTTTAAACCTTAAAAAATTAAATTTCTGGATAATAATTTGAACCTCTCCAATATTTTTAAGCAATATAATTAAAATAGTGAGTCTCCAATATACATTAATATTAATTGTATCCATCCCTATCAGTGATAGAAAAATATCCCCCTACAGTTAATATTAAGATAAAAAATTATACTCAAATAGCAAAATATTTTATGATGATAAATCTCTTTAAAAAACGCGTTTTAAAAAGTGGGTTTAAACAAGAATTATTCTATCTAACAACCCTAATGAAACTAGTATTAATAGGTCTAAAGATAGAAAGAAAAACCTTTCCTGGTTCAGTTCAACTGTTCACCACTGTCTTAACATTAATGTTGGTCCATATTTTCGGAGATTGATTCATAAATATTTTCAATTTAGCTACACACTAAGCAAGATATTTAATAGAAATGCATTAAAAAATACATATTTCTAATATAGTTTTGAAATAGATGTAGCCTTTGCTTAGAAGAAAAAATAAAAATATATAAATTTAATTATAAAGCCATCTTTTAAGACAACGGAATAAAGGGATTTTAATTGCCGTCTCAAAGATTGATTTAAATTACCTGGTTGTATGATTAGAAAGCTTTCCTTACCAATTATTTTCTGGCAAATTCAGTTGTTCTTTCTCTTTTGTGAACCTGGTATTTTATTTTCATTTTTTTATCTATTTTTATTCTTTATAAATATTTAGAAGTTTTGAATTTGTGCGATAGTTATCCTTTTCTAACTGTATTTTATTTTATTTTTAATATATTGGCTCTTTGGGGTCAGCCTAGAATTGTTCTTTAATTTTTCTTAAAAATTTTTTTTTCTTTGTCTTTAGGATATATTTTTTTCATTATTATTTGCTATAAACCTCTTCTCATATTATTGTATTTATTTTCTTGTGAATCTTTAAATATCATTTTTAAATTTTAAAATGTTTGTGTGATTTCTAATTATTTGTGACAGTAAATAGATAGATACTCGTTCTTTAATTCTTCTGACGATATTTTATTTGTATCTCTTCTTTAGTTATGATATTTTAATTTTAAATTTTTTGTTGTATTATTGCATATATCCTCTTATAATTATATGCCTGTGTGTACCTATTTTGTGTATGATCATATCAATTCTCCTGTTTTTTGTTTCTATATGTTTTTCCTTAAAGATTTGATGTAAGATGTAATTATGTTTTTGACAATTCTTACATCTGTCATTCTAATGTTTGACTGTAAATACCATGACCATTCAAGTAATCTTAATTCTTCCAAGTTAAATATAACATTTGATTTTTCGGGTTTCACAAAGCAGTCTATAATTTTTATAACTGCTGAAATAAATTCTGGATTTATAAACGTTTAATTATGTGTTGAATGTTTTTCAGTATATTTTACATTGCTCTGGATAATATCGAATGATTTCTCGTTTTTTATCTGTCTAATATTTTATGTTTTTGGGGAATAATTCTATCCGTTATATATATGTGTATATATATATATATATATATATATATATATATATATATATATATATATTAGGTACATTCAATAAATCGCTAAAAAACAGCATAGTATTGAATAAAAAGTTCTCAAACTTTATAAAACAAACTTTCCCCATCAAAACGTTCATATTATTATAAAAGGAAAAATCAAAGTATTCTTTAAACATTTTTTAAATTTCTTTAATGTCGTCTAAGTTTTTCAGACTTTTTTCAGAAAATTCTCTTTTGATTAGAGTAAGCCGTTAACCAAGACGTTACGATTGTTTACAATGGAAAACGTAATGATTACATCACGCACTTTTTTCGGTGACAAACACATTAATATAAAGTTCTAGTAAAAACTAAATAATAGTTGTATTTCAACGAATCTTTTCGTACTCAATCACAAATGAATGAATTTATTTTTGAAATTATTATTTTTTTAAATTTTGGTAAAAACATTTTATCCCTCTGTTACCCCCTTGTGTAAATCTATGAAATTTTAATAAATTTTAATTGGCTGCGAACTATAATTTCATTAGTTAAAAACAGGAATCATTGGGAAAAATATTCCATCTACTTTTTATTTTAAATTTTACAACATTATCCGAAAATCTGCCCCGAAGTTTATAGTAAAAAATGCATAAAACTCTTATATAAATCAATTTAATAAGCTTTTAATTGATAGTATAAATAATAAAAATTAAGGACATTAGTCTGAGTAAAAAAACATTTCCGATTACTATGAAAATTTTAAAATAATGTTTTTCATTCTTTTAATTATAATAATTTATAATGTTTTAAAATATTTTACAAACTGTTGCGCTTAGATATTTTAGTTAAGAATTGTTTATTATATTGCCTATCGAAATTTATAATGTTTAATAAAAATCGTTTTGCACCAATATTTTAAAAATAATTTAACATTTTTGTGCATTAGATGTTTTTTATTGTATGGTAATTTCTATGTGCAAATAAAAGATCAGTTTTTCTGCCATTACACGAAAGAAAATTAATACAATTTGTTCCTTTTAAATAACATATATCTTTTCCTATCATCAAGAAGCTGCTAAAACAATCTTGATTTACGACGCGTACAGGTCAAAAAGTTCAAATTTGTGATTACGAAATAATTTTATTCTAAATTTCACGCTATAAACAAATAATATTTGTATAAATGAGATAAATTTAACAAAAAATTCGCTAATTTTCTAAAAATAATTTGTCACAGATGTATATTTTATTTCTGCAAGATTTTTAAATCCGAGAATTAACATTTGTTTAAAAAAATGTGTTGATCACGCAAAAATGAGGCAAATTCAAATATTGAAATAAAGATTTCAAACTTTATATTCCAATCAATATAATTTCTGTTTGAACTAAACCAGAGTATTTTGCTTACTGGAAATAGTAAATTTAATCATTTAGCTTTCAATTAAATCTAAAATAAAAGTTTCAAAAATATTTTTATTTTTAAAACCAAATTAATGTTAGTTAGTTATCGGACGGCGACAAAAAATAAAACACATGATATCATCTAAATTATAGAACAATAAAAATATTTTATTTTACTAATTTTAATTTACCTTTTGTAAATAAAATCTAAATAAAACGCAAATAAATAGTTATAAGAATTAAATAATATTAATTTTGTTTTTGACTCAGTTTAATTCCAGGCAAGGCAGTAAAACCAGTAAGGTTTTTTAGCTGTGGAAGAATTAAAAACAGAAACATTAATCGCGGAAGTAGAAAGAGTAATCAAGAATACAGTAGATAGGAATTGGCATTTCATTTAAACTTTTTCAGATTAATGTTTGCTGGAAAGTTTGGAGACAAAAGAGAATTCCACAAGCGATAATAGTGTCGAAATTAATTTTTTAGCATGTAATTTACTGTTAAATCTCGACGCCATTTTTTACTGCATTTAAATTACACAAATTTATGGAACACAGCAATAAGTATAATCGAACAGTTTCCATGAAAATATTTATAGAAAAGACACAGGCAATCTTACGCCTGTGAAGAAGTGACTAAAGTCGAACCAATATATTAAAACCGAAAATATTGCTAATACCTCATTGGATTGTATCAAGGGGCCCAAGGTTAAAAATAGGGCATTAGACCGTATATAGTAGCAGTATTCTAAGAATGGACGAATGATAGATTATAGATATTAAGATTCTGGAGAAAGAAAATTGTTTCGCACGACTCAGAAATTTTACTTTCTTAGCGATTGACCTATATAATGAAATACAAATGAATTGCTAGACGCTTGGCTGAAAATTTTCTTTCCATCTCAAGAGCAGTATCATCCTGAATCTATTGCAGTTGCCAATGTACGCAAGCCATTTCTACATCGCTCAACCCATAAATCAATCTTTGTACGATTTCACTCACATTAAGAAAATTCATTTATCCCTGTAACATGCTCTACAGACTCCACCAGAGTACCCTACTTTAATAAGTATCCTTTTAATTTGAGTCTACAGGCCAATACTGTAAAAGAAAGTACCTTCTGTCATCGGCTATTATTAGGAACACAGGTTAAGTATTCAATCCGCCGCTCTTCTTCATTCAATATTTTACTCAATAATTTCCACGACAAATACACTCACCTGTCAAAGACATGATCATATATTAATAAATATATTATTTTCAGTAAATTCGATTAAGAAAGTTAAAAACCGTCAAAATATATGAGACTATTTTGTAATAAATTACTTCTGGACACCTTAGGGCTTTGGTGCCCCTTCCACAAGAATTTATTCTCCAACGAGACTTACAACAAGGTCAAACCCTTTTACAGTTAAGTCAACCAAATGCAGCTTTTGTTTCTTGTATATATATAAATCCTATACCATTCAATAATTAAGTGAGTTACAAAAAGTATAATTGCACACCGGCAAAATCGGATCAGAATGATTGAAAACATTTTGGTAACACCAGACCAAGGTAGATTTCAAAGCCGGTGCGAAAATTAAGATTCTGGATTCTTATTAATTAGGCAATAGCAAATTGAAATATGACCCTAGTCAAATATTCTTAACACCTAAAAATGGGTATATCCAATCACGTGGCCCTCTAAGTACGTATTTACGTCCCTTGACCGTCCAAAGGCAGTTATAAGCGCGCAGAGATCAGAGAGGCCAGATAACAGACATATACGTCTGTCGCAGACTCATCCAGACACTAAAAAGAAGGAGAAGGAAATGAAAATTAAAACAAATACAACAACACTATATCGTCAACTGACTCCTACAAACTCTCGTTCGATAAGTACGATTTCATTTATTGTTTCGACTTCCTTTTCTATCTCTCTCTCGCCGGCCATAAAAAAGAAAGCTACACAGATTTCATTATAACCTGTTAATCTTTCTTCATACACACATTCTGTTACTACCTGCTATAAGCACTGGATTCATTTAACTCCTTACTACCATTTTTCTGAAACACTTCGCAACGTAAATTCTCTATTTGAACGTTTTCCCTTTAATTACTTTTCACACACACTCTTTTTTCACCTTAAATTGATCACCCTTTTTCCCTTTCACCTACTAAGCGGCTGACACAAAAAGAAAAAGAACCAGACATTATTCTACTACTCTTTTGATTTAAAGACAGAAAAACATAGGCACATTTTGTTCAAACCACATTCGCTTAAAAATAAAGATCAGTTTTTTCTCTCAAACAAATTATTTTTTCCGCATGTTTATTATTAAATATGCGATTTTCTAATTTTTTACAAACATTTCTTAATGCGTTGTCTTTTCTCGAAATTTGCGTTGTATTTTCTGGACTGGATATCCTGCATTAAATTCTCCATTTTTAATCCGGGTGTTTTGTACCCCACAGATTAAACAAATATAATTTAAAAAAATAAAAGATAACATTTTGTTAACAGAAAAAATAAAGTCGCTAAAAATTTTATCATATCGTCGAAACAAAATGTCATAAATTTTTGTAAGTGATCTTCTAAGAAAATAATTAATTATTTCTATATAGATTTATCAGGTAGGATCTAATACAGATGAAATATGGATCGGAATCCGACAGAACGATGACAAAGAATAAATAGGAAATTTTCATCGATCTAACTTGTTTAACACTTTATTAAAGTTTCATCAAGAAACGAGATATCGTGAAAACGAAAAGAAGCCTCTGATAATTTACAATTTTGTTTTATTTGATTGATTTTATCAAGTATCACGTGTGGTAGATTTACTAAACGAAAGTTTGTATAATTTATTGTGTTCCAAATTCAGGGTGAAGCTACACTTTACAAGGTATTAACTGATTCAAAGAATGTAAGTGTATAATCATTAAGTTTATCTATGTTGTGGCGCAGTGGATATCGGCCAGGAATGAGGAATCGGGGAACCGAGTTCGAATTTCAGTTGAATTCCTTGCATTCACTTACGCGCAAATACCCTTGGGAAAGGTATTAATCCATCTCTTCCCTCCAGTTATGGATTAAATAATAGGACAGATTGGGTTCTATAGCCTTGGTCGGCAACCAGTCTACCGCAGAAAGCAATGACAACCTACTGCGGGATAATCTTCTGCCCAGTCAGTCATGTCTCTTTCGAGACATGATCGCACAAAGCGTGTATCGCGCATGGCACTTAACTGACTGACTGATGTAGTATTTAGATGATGATGATATATATTCATTTCTGTATGTGTGTACGTTTACGTATGTGTATGTGTGTGGGTATAGCAGATATTATGTTCGTTGGTTTTTTGCATGATGATTTTGGAAAAGTTTGAGCACATACACATGTGAGATTATTTAAAATTGGGTCCAATAAATTTTGGAGATGAAAGATATGTTTCTTTATTCTTACTGGTAATCCTTCGAAGTAATTTCAGCGTAAAGAATTATGTCATTTTAATTAGGGTAATATTTGTAAATCAAGAGTTACAAACGGTTTTGTCAACATAAATTTCTGTTAGGTTCGTAGATATGGGCTTTTATATGACTGGTGTTCTTCTAATATAAGTACTTTTATATTGTAAGTTAATTATCTCATAGATACCGTCAGTTGAATCGGTGTTGAAATATTATCCATCCTTTTTTTTATTTCTGGTTATCTTGGACGTGTTGGTAAAATTCGTAGCATTAGAATAAGTTATGCGTTTACAATTTATGTAGAAAGGTTGTTAGATCTATTCAAACACTAATGGACCATTTATATTATTTTATATTATATTTTATACACCAGCTCAATTTTATTTACTGACGTCCAAGGATTCGAAATAACTTTTGATCAATGAATCGCCATCGCCATTTAACTAATGTAATTTCTCTTATTCGGGGTAAATATCTATTTTCAATAATTTGTAGTGGCAATTATTGAAACAAGTTTGAAATTTAAATAAAAATCTTTATAAGATTTTAAACCTGTAAAATATTGATGGAGACTTTGAAATTAAAATAAGCCAGCATGAAGAAAATATAAAGCTGGAAATTTCTATGATGGTTTTTTGTCAAGTATTGTGAACTTACGCCGACATATAATTTATTAACTACTCAGACGCATGAGTAAATCAACAAGGAAATCTTATAATTTCTTAAGTTAAATAAAGAAGTACACAAATATCGTATTGATTCACGTATTGAAATTATTTCAAATGCCTTAAAAATTTTAAAATATTATCTGTCAGCTTCACAATGCCGTGTAATGAGTGTTTTACCAAGGGTCTGCAGAGTTGCTGGAAGGTTACTGAAATTCTTGATCAGCATCACTATTCTTGAACTTAGTAGTCTATTTTCAATGATAATCTTAGATACAGCACCATCTACATGACAGCACTTATTAAATTTTCTTTATGCAAAGGAATTTTTTGCCAGAAATATAACAGCAAAACATGATAGAAATTTACCAAATTTTTCGAAATTATTATTTAACAAAAACAGAATTATCAAAATCACAATGAACACTGCTGTCGAACTGAAATACGCGTAAGAATGTTGCATTTTAGAATTTCTATATATAATACAACCATCATAGCCTGGCGTTGCCCGTGCAACTCAGAACATTTTTAATTAGATGATTAATGCAGCGTGTTACGATATCCGAGCGCTTGTAGTCGCCGCCTCACTTTAAAACTCAGTTATATAAAAAAATAATTATATAAAAAATTGTCTAAAAATTGTTCAAAAATACCTTTAAAAAAATCTATTTTCTTTTGTTTTGCGTAGACGCGAGTTGTTGTTTTGTGTGACATTGTAAACAACATTGTGTTTGTTTTGTTTCAGAATTACGGGGTAAAATATGTACATTTTTTGTTGACTAAATGATTTTCAGAAATGTTCAAAGAATATTTAAAAATGTAGGCATTTAATTTTAGAAGAAAATGTTCTATTAATGCCACACGAATTACAGATATCAAATATTTAGCCAAAAAAAGCTTTATTTCTTTAATTCTATTTTCTGAAGTTTGAAATATTAATTCTGAAAAAAAAATGAATTAAATAATTAAACTGTTTCAAAAGTACGGAGTAAAATACTTTCATTTTGTGTTGACTCAATGAATTTCAGAAATTTTCGAAGAATAGTTAAAAATGTACACATTTAATGTTAGAGAAAACGTTACATTAATGTCATACAAATTACAGACAGTTGATTTACTGCATGAAATATTTAGCGAAAAAAAATAAAGCTTTATTTTTTTTCATTTTTTTTTTGAAGTATGAAATATTAAATCTGAAAAGATAAGACTTAAATAATTAAATTAACCACTGGCATGTTTTTTTACATATTTTGTTTTTGTTTGAAAAAAAAAGATTTTTTAAATATTTTTGTTTCAAAATTAAGGGGAAAAATATTAACCTTTTTTTGTTGATCAAATAAATTTTTAAAACGTCGGAATAAAAGTTAAATATAAACTCTCATTTTTTAGTCGCGTTTGACACGTGTGATTTGATTTCTGTTACGTAATCTAGCAACCATCTTAGATCTTAGATGTTTTACATAGTAAATGTAAACAATCGGCTCTATTGGCCAAAAAGAGCGAAGTTGAAAATTTAAACTCAAAAAGTATGTGTCGACCTGGCTTCTCTGTAGATATGTGTCCCAAGTAAGTTTGAATGGCGTAGCTTAAAAATTTAGGCGTGCGTACACAGAATCACAAATTGTTTTATATATATATATATAGATAGATAGATAGATAAATGACATTCAAATTTGAAATGAAATTACGTGTTAAAGTGCCATATACTGGAAAATCTATGAATTATTTTCCAAATAAGACATTTTATGTTTAAAGAGAATATACATACACAAGGGCATCTTTAAAAGTTTGCAAATTTGGAATATGATAAAATTTGAATAGAATTTTTTCCCGTGTTCCCCAAAAAATTTAAAAGAATTTTTTTCGTTTGAGCTACAAAAGATGTAACAGTTATATCAATCTCTTTAAATGCAATGAATGGAATGCATTCTTCATTCATATGCACATTTCTGTATGAACACGAAACTGATAAATTAGTACGTTCATTCCGACTTTGAAATATTCAAGTGGTTTAATTTGAAAGAAACACTATGTTAAATTTCACATTGATAAAAATGTAAACATTTAATTAAAGGGATCTCAACTTCTATATAAAATGCTCTAGTTTTTAATGCTTATTTTTATATAAAATACGATATATATGATTAAAATAACCTCTGTAGTGAATAAAACGAATCAAAATATTTCATAATTGTTACATTCAAGCAACTGAAATGGTTATAAATTGTTTTTTGGCATAAGTTCACAATACTTAGAACAAAAAATTATCTTTTTATGAGTTCATCATGTTGGGCTATATATATTTAAAAGTTTTTGTAATTATTTTACAGGTTTAAATCTGATGAGGGATTTTTCTTTTAAATTATAACTTACTTTATTATTGGCCAAAAAATATTAATGGGAATAGATTAGTATGAACGATTATCACGAATATTATTAAAAAAACACATTAGTTTAATACCTTCTTTGGATAAAAAAATAAAAATAATAACTAGTCTGAAAAAAAGAATTAAAAATATAGATATTAATATTTTTATTAAAATGTGTAATAATAATAATAATAATAATAATAATAATAAGAAGAAGAAGAAGAAGAACTATTAAGCTCTACAACGTAGCACTCAAATTATTTTTGGATGAAGAAGACACTCATATAAATCTCATTGAAGCAATATATGCATGAGAAATAGCAGCAACGAAAAAATTGAACATCAGATTAAAAACAAGGCAGTCTCGCAGACATGAAGATCCCTCTTATAAAAGAAAAATAGAAAAAGAAATCGCACAACTTAGAAGTATACTATCAGTACTGACAAGAGGAATAAATGTAAGAACTAGAAAAGGCAGAAAAGTCGAAAGAAAATCCAATATTAGAAATGAAAATGAAGTTCTATCAACTAAGGAAAAAATAAAACAAACAATACAACTGAGGGCTCAAAGAATAAGACGCTAAGAGAAAAGATCAAGATTCTACAGACAAAAGAAGATTTTTCAAACCGATGCAAAGACATTTTACATTGAAATAGGTAAAATAACTGTTGATGTGGCAGCACCCCCACCCCACAAAAAAGAAATGGAAGATGTTATACAGTTCTGGCAAAAAATACGGGCTTGCCCTAAAAAACATAACAAAGAAATAGATTGGATTGCACAAGAGATAGAACGAATCAAAAATAAACCAGAACAGACATAGGCTGAAATCAGAGAAGAGGATGTTAAATGTGCACTGAAAAAAGCACACAATTGGAAATTTCCAGGTGTCGATAAAATTCTTAACTTTTGGCTATATTGTTTAAATACAGCACATAAACACTAGCCAAATAACTTTAAGAAGTGGTTAACGATCCCACTAAAATTCCTGCATGGATGACCAAACGAATTACATTTCTTCTACCCAAGAATAGTGACACAAACAACCCGAAAAACTACAGACCAATTACATGCCTTTCGATAACATACAAACTATTAACATCTATTTTAACAAAACAGACATATTACTTCTTGGAAAGAAATGACATTTTACCGCTTTAATAAAAATGGTGCAAACGTGGCTGTTACGGATGTAAAGACCAATTGCTTATTTAGACAATGATCCTAGAAAACTGCTACAATGAAAGGAAAAATATTAGTACTGCCTGGATAGATTATCGCAAGGCATTCGATAGTGTAACGCATACCTGGATCTTGAAAACTTGAAATATATACAAGATATTACACGTCATCATCAATTTTATTAAGCAATGCAGATCGATATGGAAAACATGCCCTTACCTCAATTATGTAAATGAAACCTATAAGTCTGGTGAAATCAAAAACATCAAAAGAGTTATATTTCAAGGTGACTCTTTGTCTCCCTTACTAGTCTGCATATCATTAATAGCACTAAGCAAAAACCCAACAAGACCGAATGTGGTTATAAAATAGCCCCAAAAGAAAATAAGCCGTTTCTTTAACATGGATGACTTAAAGTTTTAAGCAAAGCATGATAATGAGCTGGAAGGTCTTCTGAAAACTGTAAAATAATTCAACGAAGACATCAGAATGAAATTCAGTTCGAATAAATGTACTAAAGTTACAGTTTTACGTGGTTTGCTACAATATACATCCTCAATTAGCTTAAACCCTGCTGTAACAATAAAAGAATTAAAGCCAGAAGAAGCTTATAAATACCTACGTGTAAATGAGAGTGAAAACATTCACCATAGAAATTAGAAGAAATAGTGCGTAAAGAGTACTATAGAAGGCTACGACTGATATTAAAAACTGAATGAAATTCTCAGAATGGCCATTAATAGCATTGCCGTCCCAGTTGTCCAATATAGTTACAACATGACTCTAAATGACACCAGGCAAATGGATTCTAAAACAAGAAACCTTCATTCTAAGCATCAGATGCATCATCCAAAGGCTGATGTAGACCGTCTATACATACCCCGCAAAGAAGCAGGAATAGGTCTTATTCAGCTCGAAATGTCATACATCACAACAACTATTGGCTTACTAACATACATAGAAACAACAAAGAACTTGATGATAGATTAACCAAACAGCATGAAAATAAAGATAAAATATTCAATAATAAAAGAAGGCAGTAAATACAAACAAGATTTACATTTAGTAGATCCTGTAGAAGAGCAAAACAGAAGCCAAGAAACAACTATTGCAGTAAAAAAATAGAAATAGAAAGCCAAATATAAAGCTGTTGAACAGATGAAACAACGATGGCAAGACAAACTTCTGCATGGTCAATATACAGAACGTGTCATTAAATCCAATGTTGGTAACGTTAAAATTCATCGATGGTTACGTGCATTTGGATTAAAATCTAAGACTGACGGCTTTATTCTTGCAGAGCAAGACCAAAGTCTTTTCACTAGAAACTTTCAGACAAATATTATACATAATAATATGGATCCAAAATGCAGGTTCTCTGATAAACACCAAGAAACAATAAACCACCTAATCTTATGTTGTTCTGTACTTGGCCTAAATGAATATAAAAATAGTCACGATAGAGTGGGGCAATAATTACATTGGACAGAAGGCAAACGCTATGGAAAATCTGTAAACAAACACACTTTATGAACGTCACCCATCATCGGTTACAGAAATAGAAGATGTCATCATTCTATGGAATTACACCATTTACACAGACAGAAAAATTGAAGCAAATAGGCAGGACATTATTGTTAAAAACCAAAAAGAAAAAACTTGCCTATTAATTGATATGGCTTGTCAAGCGGATTGTAACATAACAACCAATAAATTGGAAAAACTGTCAAATTATAAAGACGTGGAAATTGAAATAGAAAAAAATGCGGAAATTGAAAACAAAAGTCGTGCCAGTGATAATACGTGCACTTGGAATGATAAAAGATTGAACAAAACAACGCATTGAAAGAATCCCTGGAAACCCCAGCTTAAGAGATATACAAAAATTGTTTTATTAAGTACAGCCCACATACTAAGGAGAAGTTTGTCTATGTAACGCTAGAGATGATAGGGGAGATAGAAAAAACATGAAATGAAGCCATGACAACACGCCACGACCTGCTTTAGGTCATCCGGCATACCTGGTTGGTAGTGCGCCTATAGCAAAAATTGAAATATGATAAAAATGACAACACAATAATCATATAATAATTCTGCTTGTTCCTTCTTTGTTACTTAGTTACTTAGTTAATTATTTCCTCCGTCCGTTACGCCACTAAAGAAAGATAACACACTTATTCTCTAAACGAGTTCTTCTTTCCCCTCTATCTTTTTATAATCTATTAACGCTACTCTCCTCAGCGTTTCTTTTCGTTTAGGAAGAGAATCTATAGCATTACAGTAGCATCTTAAACTGATGTTTCCAGCAGTAATTATGTGTGTGTGTGTGTGTGTGTGTGTGCGTGTGTGTGTGTGTGTGTATGTGTGTGTACTGTACAATATAATAAAATAGGTAGATTTTGTTGTCGTATCCCGCAAACTAATAAGGAAATTTCTGGCCTCTACACACTTGACCATTACTCAGTTGTTCTTTTCTGTTTAGAATAGACACAGGAGCCATGATTTACTAGTAATAAAAAAAACATTTTCCTTTTCAAAATCTCTTTCTTTTTAAATTTGGATAGCATGCGAAGATCGAACTGATTAAACAGTAATAATAATTATAATGGTTAACCAAACTAATTAGCTTACCATTTTTTCACTTTGCCACAAGAATTTATGAATCTTTTAACTGTAACCCCCATCATTTCCTTAGTAGCATAGGCCATCAACGATTCTCTGGCAATTGACGAGAGGGTCGTTGATGCTTCTGTAACTTGTCTTTTTACAGGTATCGGTGGTGCGCTTACGCAAACCCTTTTATCCTCCAGCCGAATTAACAGTCAGTTAAGTGCCATATATGATAGACTCTTGGGGGATTGTGTCTCTTTCGATTCATGAATGACTAGGCAAAAGATTTTCTTGCAGTAGGTTGACATTTCTTTCTATAGTAGACTGACTGCCAACCGAGAGACATTACTACAATGATGATAAAATAATTTTTTTCCAGAAAATCATAATTATCCTTCAGTAGAAATTCCACTGGTTCAGCTAGTTATTATTATTTCCATAGTTTACGATTGTACAGTTATTTCATTCTCGGTATCTACCAGAAATCTAGAGTCATAGAAGGAACTATAACATTTTCCAAATGAATAATTTTGTAAAAACAAAAATAAGAATTAAACAAGCTAAGAGCACACACGTTTAACAGGAGTAGAAGTTTTAACCATTGTCTTCTATTTAGAGTATGACCTACCGTTTCCTTTCTTTCTTCGATTACCTAACTGATTTAACTGACTTAAGTTATTATTTGTCCGACAGATCAGCGGTTGTAACTTTTTATTATAATTGTACCGGGTTGGCAGTTTTTTGTTGTTGTAACATGAATGGTAGTAAGGAACTCGAATTCTTTGGAAGACCTTAGAGGGGTTGCTCTTGTTACCATTAGCATAATATCACGTTACGCATGGCTAGGTTTACTGAACATCTTAGAATAATTTTAGTGAGTTTGTATTACCATAGCCGATAAACAGTGATAGTTAATTAAATTTAGTTCTGATCAAATATCCTTATTACACTGAAAATATCATTTGCAAGTAAACCAATAATCCCCTAATCTCCTACATCCGCAAGATTTCTTTCACAAAAATATGTAATATACCTACAAATTTTGTCTTAGCATTTCGAAAGACTAATTCCCGGTTCTAATCTCCTTTCCGATTTGGTGAAAATATTCCAGGAAACATATGCATCATCGTCTTTACATCGAGAAAATTTTCGATGTCAGGTGAATTGTCTCTTGTATATCCGGATGTTTCTTTCACGTCTTTCGAATTTCTTTATTGCACACTGCTATTTATCAGTAGTGTTTTCCTTCTCAGGACTGTAACATATTAGATGCAATATCTGGGAGTATAAAAATGATATTTCCCCCACCACTCTCTCTCTCTCTCTCACTAATTTCATCTATGAATATTTTTCTGTTTGTTGATTTTTATGTTTATCATGCCAAGTAATAAAAAAAATTTTCACTTTCAAAATCTCTATCTTTATGATTAAACAGTAATAATAATCATAATGGTTAACCAGACTAATTTGCTTACCATTATTTCATTTTGACACGAGAATTTATGAATCATTTAACTGTAACCCCCATCATTTCCTTAGTAGCATAGGCCATCAACGACCCCTCTGGCAAATGACGAGAGGATCGTTGATGCGTCTGTAACTTGTCTTTTTACAGGTACCGGTGGTGCGCTTACGCAAATCCTTTCATCCTCCAGCCGAATTAACAGTCAGTTAAGTGCCATATATGATAGACTCTTGGGGGATTGTGTCTCTTTCGATTCATGAATGACTAGGCGAAAGATTTTCTTGCAGTAGGTTGATATTTCTTTCTATAGTAGACTGACTGCCAAACGAGAGACATTATTATCATGATGATAAAATAATTTTTTTCCAGAAAATCATAATTATCCTTCAGTGGAAATTCGACGGGTTCAGGTAGTTATTATTATTTCCATAGTTTTACGATTGTATAGTTATTTCATTCTCGGGGTCTACCAGAAATATAAGGTCATAAAAGGAACCACAATGTTTGTTGATTTTTATGTTTATCATGCCAAGTAATAAAAAAAAACATTTTCCCTTTCAAAATATCTTTACTTTTAAATTTGGATAGCAAGTGAGGATCGAATTGATTAAGCAGTAATAATAATAAAAATGGTTAACCAGACTAATTTGCTTACCATTATTTCACTTTGCCACAACAATTTATGAATCATTTAACTGTTAAATTCTAATTTTACTGTATTCGATATCAGTTTGTTGGTCACAGAATGTATCGCCCTGCTCGATTCCCTGATAATGCTGAATAACAAGCTTCCATAATTTTATTTGCGGCTACAAGATTACTATTTTGGATTTATTTGGATTTATATTTTATAAAATTTTATTGAATATTATACACCAGATATATATTTTTTGGATTAAAGATGATTTTTCCTCATCTTTAACATAACAGATAAAACCATAATCTTTGCTTTGGTTGAGATCTGCCTATTATAGGACTAGAAACTACAGAAATCACTTTTTTGGCTGAACCAATGCGATAGATTCTATCAAAAGGAATATATTTTTGTGTCTGCTCGTAATATTTCTAATCTTACGGTGGCTAAATTTGCTGACAGAATGATGAACTGTATAACTTCTAACAAGTTTGTTCCTCTTGACAAATGACGGTTCTGTAACAGTAAATTAATGACTTATATACATTGTCCCATCATTCATTTTTGGGGTGTTGACATCATCAGGTGATAAAGAAAATGTCTTGCTCTTAAAAGATCTTCCAACACTTCTTTCAAAACATCAGTATGTATAGTTTATTAGGGCAGCAATCTCTCTATAATGCAGGTTTCACTAAAAGGATAGATATTGTGTGATGGTTAAGTATTTTAATGTATTTTGTCATGTGATCTTGGGATTTCATTCTTTTGCTTTCATAAACAATATAAAATATTTTGAAATGTTTTGTTTATCAAAGATGTTTTGGCTATACTGTTAGTCGAAAGGCTTTGTTATGTAAGGAATCGTCTCTATGTAATAAAAGACTTTATATATATATATATATATATATATATATATATATATATATATATATATATATATCTGTCTTCTGTCACGATGATGGGGTAAGAGACAATACCGTGGAGCGTCTCTTTTCTACCAGTTATTAATCTCCATGAACACTCTTGCCGCGTGTAACACTGCCTTATTATTTTATAACAATACGCAATCATCGAGTACTGACAAATATATACAAATATATACATATTTTCTCGATTATTGTTGATATATATATATATATATATATATATATATATATATGTACAACTTGTTACACTCAGTGACTGTTTATTTTGTTTTCTTTTATTATATATTACGTAAGATGCTCAATAGTCAAATCAACATGTACATTGCCGTCATTTTTAAAAGGATATCGATATAAAAATGTTGTCTTCATTTTTGACGGCTCAGGTCCACTCGAATTTATATAGGCTATATTTAATTTTCTGCACTCTTTACTTCTTTCACGCATCGAAGATTTGAACTTGTCACACCACGACCATTACAAATGCGTAGTGAGTTCAGCCCTCATTTGGTACTTGATACTTTCGCCCTTGTGACACATCTAAACTACGCTGAGAAAACTACTTATTTCCATCCTTACTAGCGACATGATTTTTTAATTACAAAAGGTATTAAGATGGGAATTTCAATGTTCTTACCTAACAATATGTAATTGGTAGAAACCGCGCTATCATGAATGTTGTTTTCTAAATATTTGATGTATTAACGTATTGTATATTTTCTTTCTTATAAAACTACATTGAACGATTTTTCATTAATTTAATTATATTTTAAAAAATACTGTTTTCTTGTTCAATTCTTTCAAAAATAGATGGAATAACTTTAGGACTGTTTTCCCTATATCTAAATAATGAAAAAGACTCCCTATGAACATATGTCCGGAAACGCTTGGTTTCTGTGTTATAGGTTTTTCAAACATGTGCCATCTCCTTTTCTTCTACATGCCATATCCCTTCAAGACGTAGGCGATCATGGCCTTCCACATCTACCTATCTCTGGTAGCTCTTAACTCGCTTTCTTCTGCTAATCCACCCAAACCCCACTCTGCCATCTACCTGTTTAGGCTCTTCAAATATGTCATCCGTTGTTTCCTTCTATCTGGCTAGTTAGTATCAAATTCTCTAAGCCTTCCTTTCTTTTCACATGTCCCAAGAACTCCAGCTGTCATTTCCTTATGCTCATTATTAATATCCTTTTAGTTGCCATCCTTTCTAAAAAATCTTCATTGCTCAAATGCTCGATCTATGATATCCTTAGCATCCTTCACGTAGAACGACAGTTTAGCTGCTTCAGGTTTTTCGATCATCTTTGATTATATTGTCAAGCATTCACTACAATATTGAAGAACAGACAAAACATAGCAATCTAGTATTCTCTTCTCTGTTTTTAGGGAAATTTTCCTGTCACTTAATAGTCTGCGCATCTTCTGGAATGAGTCCCTGTCCATGTAATTTTGCCTTCGATTCTCAGTGTCTTACTTCCCAACCTCTGAGCTGTAATTGGCGTTTTGTGCTTCTCGATTTGCTGATTACCATACATTTGGTTTCTTTGTAGATTGCTTTCTTTTGACTGTCGTCATCACTTTTTTAGGATATCTTCTAGTTTCTTTCCGTATCAGCTATCAGCACTGTATCATCTGCGCATCTCATGTTGTTCAGACTGTGCCCGCCAGGTATGAATCCATGCATAACCTCCAGGATCATCAGAATAATCTCGCTGTACAAGTTGAATAAATCCGGTGAATAAACACATCCTCGTTTCAAGCCAATTTATATCTTTGTATATATGCTGAATTCGATTGCGATCCGTATGCAGGCGGTTTGCTGCCAGTAGAGGTTCTTTAATATTCGTAGGTCTTTACCAAATATGTCGAGTTTTCTGAGAATTTCTATCAGTTATTTGTGGCGTAGCTTGTCGAACGCCTTGGCATAGTCTACAAAACACAGGTAAAAATCCTTTTTCATTCACATCGCCCTTCATGATAGCATCCTAAGCATAAATATCGCATTCCTTGTTCCACTTTCCTTGACAAAACCTCATTGTTCTTGTCCTAATTCCGGTCTCTATTCGCACTGTATTCATTAGAATTCGTACAATGAGTTTTTTTTTTATATCGCTCATTAAACTGACTATTCGGTGGAGTTCGCACTCGGTCGCACATGGCTTCTCAGGCAGAGCTATGAAAATTGATTTGCTCAGGTCATCTGTTATTACACCACTGTTGTAGATTTCTTTTACTATATCCGTAATTTTTTATTTCAAAATCTTCTCTATTACAATGTCGTCTGGTCCAGCTGATTTGTTACTCTTCAGTATGGCTAGTGTAGCTTTGACTTCGGATTTTAGTATTTCCGGTCCTTCAATATTATTGTTTACTATCAGTTGCATTCTTTTGTCGTGAAAAAAGATCTTCTATATATTCTTCCTATCGCTGGAGTAGTTCCTCTTTCTCCAATATGATGTCTATTCTTTGGATTTTATACATCCTAATGAGGCGCCTATTATTTGTCTTTTCATTTCCCTTCTTTCTTCATGCATTCCTACTTTATTAGTTATGCTCAATCTCTCTCGGCACACATTTTATTGAGCCATTCCTTTTTATACATTGTCCTTTTTTCTTTTGAACATTTTTATATTCAGTTCCATGTCTTGGCTTAGTTTTCTGTCTCCTTTGCATCATGTCAAAAATCTCTTCGGTCATCCTCTCGGTTTTTCTTCAGTATCTAATTTCCTCAGGGACCATGTTGTCTGTGGATTTCACTAGGGCTTCTTTAAGTGCGTTCCATTTGAAATTTTATATTTTGCACGTGTTCTTTGTATTTGTTACTCACACTGTGAATATATTTTTCTGCAGTTTGATGTGATTCAGTTGCGTGTTGTATTGGATTCTGAGTACTGCTCCAGGATTCTTTAGTCTCCGAAGATTAATCCTTATTTAGCATTTAATTGAAATAGTGATATTGGGAAAATACCTAAATAAAATAAACAAACTAAGAAACGAAAGTAAAGCGTACCAGAGAATACCGCATTAAATCTTTATGATGGAAACTTTTAGTGTTCAGATAATTTTATAGAGCCTAGATCCCGATGTCAAACATCTATTCAGCAAAAAACGAAACAAAGTATACTTAAGAAGAAGCTTTCTTTTGTTTCAAATACAATTTTATACAACAACACGCGCACATAAGTATATATATGTATGTTCCTTTTTAAGCAAAGCACAACCTCTTTACGTAAATTTCTCTTTCGCAAGCTTCATGTCCGCGGTTTCATATGCGTAAACAAAGAAATTTCAGAAGAGTATTTTGCTTGCTAAACTGTGTGACTAAATGGTGAAACACCCTGTATAAAAATTGGTCAAAATATATATATATATATATATATATATATATATATATGCTGATTAAATAACTGTGCACATAATGTAAAGCGTATAGCTACAGACAAAGTGTTCTTTTTTAGATATACACGTTATTCTTATTAAAGCAGTCCTAGCTTAGAATTGAATGAAGTAAGATTCCTCTGAAATGCTAAGGGAAGTACGAAAATTTAATCATAATTTCAAACCGGAAGGTTTGTTGCACTTTATATCAGCACATCTCGGGTATATTGATGCTTTATATATATATATATATACATATATATATATATATATATATATATATATGTGTGTGTGTGTGCGTGTCTGTGTGTCTGTGCGTCTGTGTGTCTGTGAGTGAGTGTTTGTGCTCGTGTGTGTATATAATTAAATATTCTTTTTAAAATTCATCTACCTAGTGACACGAAAATTTCTGTTTCGAGATTTAAACCTTTTATCTCGCCAACACGGAATTTTAGGCAACATTGATATAAATAATTTACATTTACAACTCGGGAGTTCTAACATGTTGTTTCTCTTTACACACACACACACACACACACATATATATATATATATATGCGTGTCGTAATGCAGTTCTGTTTTAAATAGAAATTTAATTATATCTATACACAAACATATATATATATATATATATATATATATATATATTAGTCATCCACATACAAGCCCATCAGCTCATCAGTGTGGCTAGACATATCCACTTGCGTCCGGCCGTGATCGAACTCGACCGATTTGGTGTCAGTCAGAGGCTTTACTCCCTAAGCCACCGGCGCATGGCATCTGATAAGGGTTATTTTATCGTCTTTTATATAAGCAGTGTATACAGACGCCAGTCCCCAATGTCAGTATATATATATATATATATATACAAACAAATCTACACAAAATGGGTTGATATATATATATATATATATATATATATATATATATATATAGATTAGTCATCCATATACAAGCCTGTTTCGCTGCATCCCAGCGAATCAGTGTTGCTAGACACATCCACTTGCTTCTGGCGGTGATCGAAAATTAACTGATTTGGTATCTGTCATAGTCGCTACCCCCTAAGACATAGGCCCAAGGGATCAGAGAAACCATCAATAATCAATCAGAAAAAAAAGAAGATATCAACAAAGCAAAAAAAAAAACAATAAATGATTTTGAAGTATTAGTTGAGTGGAAACCATGGGATCGAACCTCATACTCTTTCACAGTATAAATAACTAGAAAATTTGGAGACAACCACAGAACCACAAGATAGAGAAAAGTAACTGGTAAACTGCTGAAGAGAGGGATATAATCAAGATCGATTTATCATTTTTAAGAGAGATAATTGTGCATGACTTTCCAAAGAAGTTTGAAGCTTGAAGCTGGTGCTCGTGTTGATTAAATCTTCGCTGCTGTTCTTCTATAATAGGAAGTAATAATGGGGTGCAGATTACGGTTACACCTGTATCTAATCATGACAAGGTGGTGTGTAATGAAGCAGTAGAGGTGCAAGCATGGTTGATTTTATGCATCTTCTCTTCTTTTGTTCTCACAGTTGATGAATTGAATTATGAAGGTGATACCTCGGTGGCACGGTTAAGGACGTTGAAGAATGTACCTTTCGATCTTCGATACATTTATGGTTATATTTTGCGAAAACAAATAGCGAATTTCAATATGGCTTGGAAACATGTGAAAGATCATAAGATAATCGACATAATGAAACTTCTTTACACTGTTGAGTATTTGATAGGAGAAAGCTAAATTAACCGTAAAGAAGCTTAGAATAGAACTATGAGGAAAAAGATGTTGAAAGGCGATGCGTTAATTGGTAACTCAGGATTAATTGGGTAAGATATATACGTGACATTTTGAATAGAAAAAGAAATATAAGCATGTTGTATCAGCTATGATATATAGGACGTATATGCTCAATGTCTAAATCTTTAAAGCAACTATGGCAGAGATTAAATATAGAAAAGCAAAAACAATCAGTTGTATCAAGAAATTTACTAATAGCAAAAAACGTTCGAAGAAAATAGCCTTTTTTCTACCAACTAAGAAATGTTCCTCAGGCTCCTCACTGTAAACTCATACCATGTACAAGAAATCAATCAAAATTTAGAACAACAGAATCAGAGAGTTGGGGAGACCCAATTGCTAAAATTAGAAAACACTTGCAATCCGATATTTTGCTGTAAAACTATGAACACATGTTGGAAATTGTATAATAGTTATACAAGACTGGAAAGACTCAGGTCCTGATAGAAATCACCTAATTTGGTTGAAGCGTTTTTCCATCTTGCATAAGAGAATTGAAAATCGTTATAATGAGCGTGTTGCAAATTGGCGTATTCCTTTATAATTTATGCATTCAATGAGTTGACAAATTCTAACTAGAGAGTCTTTGGCTTTATTCCTGACTAGAGTAAAATCTACACTCTTTGTCGAGATTTGGGTTAGCTCATGCATTAAAATCTGCAAGTTGTTTTCCATCCTGTCAAGGTAGAATCATTGGCTCCAACTAAGGTCATAGCAAAGCAATTATTGTAGCTTCTAATAAAGTATGAGGTGATTTGATTCGTCTAACTTCCTATGCAAAAGTAATAGCAATGGCACTTGAAGAATTGTAATTTTTGTTACAGCAAGTTCTATCTTGTTTATCATTGAATCTGAGAGCATTACCGTACTTACATTGAATGATCATTGATATGGATATATGTAGATCATTAGAACAGTCGTTGTTACAATTGTATTGAAAAGACATCTTGGTAAAGCTCGAAAAAGGAAGCTGCTTTCATTATAGGATGACTGTAATTATCATTAATCTGTTAAGAATGTTCTCCGTCATGTGCTTCCAAATATATTGCATTTCTATGATTTACAACAATTGTTTCTCTTTTTTTTCTCTCACATTCTGCAGCACTTGATCACCGTGCTTACACCTCTTCTGCTTTTTGACATGCACTTAGTCTTATCTTCTTGCAACATTCGTCTTTCACCCGGTTTTTACTTCTTATGATGTTTCAAATGCTCTTGATTGTCCATGCTTTGCACCATCTTCTTGTCTCCAAGCTTATGCATTATCTGCTGTTTCTTATGCTCTTCTCTCACATTACTTCAGAGCACTGGTAATGGCAATCTAATGAAATAACTCTGAAGTCCTCAATTCACACCATGGAACGTCAAAACTTTACTATAATTCTAATTCGTGCTATAAATCTAATTCCGGCCAAAGTTCTGATTTGGATCAAAACTCTCATTTTGACAAAAAATCCATTTCAAGCCAAAAAATCGATTTTTCCTTTAACAAATTCTGTGTAACTTGAATCCAAAATTAATTTGAACCTAACATCTAAATGCACAAATTACTATGTTATTTCTTACCAGTGAAATGGTACTTAAAAAGAACTCAAAATCAAATTTCTCATCGATAAAGCTGTTCTCCGAGTTGGCAAAAAATAAAACGATGAAATGACGTGTATTTTCTATTTAAGTTAAAAGTGCTTATAACATGATTCCACATTGCTGCTTATTAGTAGTTTATGGATGTTCAGTCTAACAGAAAATGCAAACTGGCATGGTTTACCCGAAATCTAAACTATAACATTCCGATTAACTCCTTGTGCCTGCCTGCACATAAACAGGAACATGTCAGTGATTTCCTAGCTATTATTTGCTTCGAGCTCGCTTTGATCTAATTACTAATGATTTTACAGAAAGTAAACATCGGAAAAATCTTTGATAATGACTAACTGTAAAATGCTATCAACTATTTCCTATTTATGGGAGTTTTGGAAAAAGAAAACTCTGTAATGATAATGTAGCGACGGAACAGTGGGGGCTATAATTGAGAATGAATTACCAATAGCACAAACCGTCACTGACCAAGATGAAACGACAAACGAATACCTTGGTATTTTTAGTTAGATAGTGTAAAAGTGATGAAATACTTTGCAAATTCTGGACAGGAATGACTCGAATAATGATATTGGTACATAATATACACAAGGCTCAACGGATGAGGTAGGACACTTAGCGTCTTCGAAGTGTTTGTTGCAAATTAACATACCACTGTATTTATATATGTTAAATAGAGACAGGACGGTAGTATCGATACACTTTGTAACATAGAAGATCGACAAAAAAAAATAAGAGATGACAGTACTGAAAGATAAGTATGAAACGATACAGGCAATGTCACTTCCTGTGTAGTTTTAGAAAGAAACGAAGGCAATTACGGCAAAAGTTTCGCGCGAATGTCTACCGAAAAGGGAAATGAAACGTGAGGCTGAAAGCCCACAACTAGTAATTGAAGATAAAACCTTGATTCCTAACACTGTTTGTAAAACAATGAACATCAAATAATTTTAGAAAGACCGAAAACATTTGATATGAAAGTGAAAATGTCACCTTCACTAGAAATTTTAAAACGCTTGCCCCAAAAATAAATACAATCACTGTCACGATTGACAGTTCTTTTCATCTTCATTGGGGCCTATATAAGAAGTGTGGACCAGACGTCACCAGAAAATTAGATTTGGTACGACCAAATCAAGATCTTGTTAGAATTACACATCCATAAAATACGGTATCACTGAGGCCAGCAAACCCGATATCACAGGCAGTGAAAAATAAATGAAAATAACTTATTCAACTTGGTTGTTCATGGTGACCATAATACATCTAATCGACTTGGTTGTTACAGACATTGATAAACAGAAGGAATGGATCGATCTCCAGATTGAAAGACTCAACTATCGTTGCAGCCTATAAAATATCAATCTAATAATCTTCCCTAAGGAAAATGTGAGAAGGCCAAGTATCTGATTTCTTTGCAATATAAAAATTCTGAAAAAGTCATTGTGCATTTGAGATCGTACCTCATCATAGGCAACACGAATTAAGCAATATATCCGCTTGAATAATGTACGTAAAATAATAATATTACTACTAATAATAATAATATAATAATATTATAATATTAAATAATATTATAAGATTATATAATATAATTATATAGTAATAATATTATATGATAAATATCAATATTGATAATAATAATTATATAATATAATAATAATGATGAATAACATAATAATATAAGAATATAATAATAATAATATAATAAAATAATAATAATAATATTTAATAATATATATATAATATATAATAATATCAGAATAATATTGTCAGGTGAAATAAAGAGGTATATTTCAAGGTGACATTTTTCTCCCTTACTATTTTGCATAATATTAATATCATTAACCAGTCAACTTAA
Source organism: Ascarosepion bandense (assembly GCA_037127315.1). NCBI lineage: Eukaryota > Metazoa > Mollusca > Cephalopoda > Sepiida > Sepiidae > Ascarosepion > Ascarosepion bandense. Next base: position 4,433,369 of record JBBBDQ010000603.1, on the reverse strand, counting down.
GACAGAATGTGGTTATAAAATAGCTCAAAAGAAAATAAACCATCTATTTTACATTGATGATTGAAAGAAGTATGCTAAGAATGATACTGAGCTGGAAGGTTTTCTCCAAATTGTAAAATGCTTTAGTGAAGACATTGGAATGAAATTCAGTTTGAATAAATGGGCTAAAGCTCCAGTTTTACGAGGATCACTAAAACTAACATCCTCAATTAGCTTAGACCCTTCTATAGCAGTAAAAGACTTACAGCAAGAAGAGGTTTATTAGTACTTAGGCGTAAAAAGAGTGAAAGAATTCAGCTTAAAGATGAAAGCAATAGGGCGTAAAGAGTAATATAGAAGGCTACGACAGGTATTAAAAACTGAATTGAATTCTCAGAACAGAATTATGGCCATTAATAAATAACCTTGCTATCCCAGTTGTCCAATATAGTTTCAACATCTTGTACTGGAATCTAAAAGACAGCGGACGAATTTATTATAAGATAAGAATGCTTCTTTCTAAACATAAGATGCATCATCCAAAGGCTAATGTAGACCGCCTATACATACTCCGTAAAGAAGTAGGAAGAGGTCTTATTCAGTTAGAATAGTCATAAAGGACAACAACTATTGGCTTACTACCATACATAGAAACAACAATGGACTGGATGATAAAATTAGTTAAACAACATGAAAACACAAAGAAAAATATTCAATAGTAAATGAAGGCAGTAAATACAAACATGATTTACATTTATTAGATTCTGTAGAAAATCAAAACAGAAGCCAAGAACTAACTATTGCGGCAAGAAATATGAAAAAGAAAGGTTTTTATAAAGTCCTTGAACACATGAAACCACGCTGACATAACAAACCACTGCATGGCCAATATCCAGAAAGTTATAATAAACCCAATGTTGATAAAGTTAATACTTATCGATGGTTACGTGCATCTGGATAAAAGTCTGAAACTGAAAACTTTATTCTTGCTGCGCAAGACCAAAATATTTTCACCAGGTAGTTTCAAGCAAAAATTATACGTAATAAAGTGGATCCAAAATGCAGGTTCTGTGATAAATACCAAGAAACAATAGACCCTCTAATCTCAGGATATTCTGTACTTGCCTAAACTGAATATAAAAAATTGTCGCTATAGATTAGGGCAATATTTGCACTGGACAATGTGGAAACCCTATGAAAAATATTTAAACAAACACTGGTATGAACATCACCCAGCAGCGGTTACATAAATAGAACATGTCACCATGTTATGGGATTGCACCATCTATACAGAGAAAAAATTGAAGCAAATAGGCCGGACATTATTGTTAAAAACCAGAAAGAAAAATCTTGCCTATTATTTGATATGGCTTGTCAAGCGGTTTGTAACAGCAACCAAGCAATTCTAAAAATTATCAAAATATAAGGACCTGGAAATTGAAATAAAAAAAATGGGAAATTGAAAACAAGTATCATTCCAGTGACAGTGGGTGCACTTAGAATGATAACAAATGAAAAAAAATAAACTCGTTGAAATAATCCCTAGAAATCCCAGCTTAGAAGATCTAAAAAAATTGTTTTGTTAAGTACAGCCTACACACTAGAAGAATTGTCAATGTAACGCTAGGGATGTTATAGAGATATGAAAAAATAAGAAATGGAGTCATAACAGGACAGCACTACCTGCCATAGGTCATCCTGCAGCCTTGGTAGGTAGTGAAGCCTTAGCAGGAATCGATTTATAATAAAAATGTTATATTAATAATAATGAGCCACACGAGAATAATAATCCTAATTAATGTGACAGCATTCAATTTGATTAGAATATATTGTATGGAATCATTGAATGTATATCTATTAGCATTATACATTCAAGAAATTTACCAAGTTACCAAGAGCTATTTTGTCTATACTACATATGTGCAGGTTAAGGTTGACATTATTTTCATTTCTTACTTCAGTTCTTTGGTTGTAACCTTGAAGGAAATGGGAATGCAACATAAATAATAAAAATAATATTAATAATAATAATAATGATAATAATAACAATATACCAACATTTGCATATGAGCATCGTCATGAATTTTGATATGCTATTACTTTTTAAATGTTAGAGCTTTATTTCGTAGGTTACAGCAATCAAGATCCATTAGAAATCATGTCATCTGGATAAGAGAAATATTTCTATTTAATCAGGAGTTGATAAAAATTATTCATAATTTAATATTTCATCCATCTTATTATGAAGCGACAAGTCAAAAACATTGATACATTGATCCACATGGGAATAAATTCAGTCTCACTTTCAAGTTGCGCGTTTTAGTATAAATATTAATATGCAATCCTCAGCATAGAGACCAGAACCAGAAAGTAGAGTCAGGCTCTCTTCCTTACCCTATCTTGTGTTTAAAATCCATATTTACTTATCTCATTATGACAGATCGAGTTTAGAGCCGTTGTATTGCACTCAAATTTAAAGTTAGATTTTCACATGATAAAAAACTTCAGACTGGTTTTTCTAAATCGATAACTTTTTTTTTGTAGAAATCATAGCTTTGGAATCTCATTGCGGAGATCAGTGAACGCCTTATAGCGCCACCTTAAGTAATTTTTAATTTACCTAAGCTTTAAAAATTGTGCATGGACATGATGCAAGACACAATGAAATAATTTTGCCATTATACAAGAACTTCGTTTACTTCAAAGAGAAAGTACACTGAAAACATTTAGCACTATTATTATGTAATATCTTATAGAGTGCAGTAGTTTTAGTGTAATCCTGAATAAAAATACAAATTTAAAACATTTTGTCTTGTAACTGGTACCCAAACGTATGACATTATTTGAACTTTTATCTATGATTTTTGACAGTTATTTTTTCACGCACTTCTTGTTTCTGGCACTATCTTCCGGCTTCTTGATCTCCAGTCAGGTTTGATCTTCAAAGATTTAAATGCAATGTCAATCGATATCTTGAATGTTCTTAATTTTCTGGTTCTTTTATTGTACTCGAGCCATAATAATTCTTTGCTCACATGAGTTTACACGCAGTAACCCCATGCGTTTTAGAGGTTAGACTGCTTATCTTTAGATGAAATGATTAAAAAATTCCTTACATCTAGAATTTTGATTTCAGTCCATAACAGATATTTACCGTCTATGGACACCAACGCGCACTTGTATTTAAAAAGTCTCAAGTGATTTCAGTTTTTCTTTGCAATGTGTCATGTAATATCATCAAAAATATACTTTATGTTAGTAATGTATGTCCGTGAATTATATATATATATATATATACTTTTTTAATTCAGATACTTCAATCCAAGGGAAAAAAGCAGGAAGGTAAATTCCAAAAAACCCGATCCAAATTAATATTAAAAATTTATTTTAATATTAAAAAATGATACAGGAAGAGAGCTCCATGTAATAAAATATTACAGAGCAAATATATATATTAAAAAAGGATTAATTCAAAGATGTTGAATAGCCATTTCGATATGAAGATCCCCACGGCGGGGGACGACACATCACCTCAGCAACAGAAAAAACCAAAGTTTCTGAAAGGTTTTTTCTGTTGCTGAGGTGATGTGTCGTCCCCCGTGGGGATCTTCATATCGAAATGGCTATTCAACATCTTTGAATTAATCCTTTTTTAATATATATATATATATATATATATATATATATGTATGTATATGTATGTATGTGTATATATATATATATATATATATATATATATATATATATATATATTGTGTGTATGTATATATATATACATATATATATATAGTTTATCGAGGCAGCAGATAATCTTCTAAACATATACTGTTTAATATAACATAAAATTAATTAATGTCGATTATGTTTAATCATAAGCCGTTATAAATATCGTATTTTGGCTTTAATCTCAGGTGAAAATAAAGACAGAAATTGTCCAACATTTGCATGATATTTATTATGATGGGTCTAAGCTTTAGTCTCACATGAGCCATTTTCAGAAAGGTTACAGGGACGTTAACATAAAGACATCAACCCTCAAAGATGATTTCATCTTGTGTTGACAAAACACATTGCTATATATGTGTGTGTTGAATGTGTTTTATACGTGTGTGTGTCCTTGTACGTGGGTAAAACAGATTTCGACAATTGCCTTTCCATTGTTACTTTTATATATTCAACTCACTGTAACATTTAGGTTTGAAAACGATTTTTCAGATTTAGCCCCAAAATTAGTATTAATTGTTTTTGTCTTTTTTTTTTTTCTAATTACCGATAACTGATGCATATCACACCGATAGAAGTGCTTATTGATGTAATCAGACCTTTTGAAGCATAATCAGACATTTATATAAATATAGAGAATTTCACAGCCCTAATACTTTTTTAAAATAGAACCTATTAAAATCTCATTCAGTTAAAGATATTTTGCATGGATTTTAACTATATATATGAAAAATGGTGTTTTATATGCAAAGCAGCAATCGCATTTAAAACCTGAAACACTAGTTTGGTACCAATTTTTTTTCTGCTAGTGAATTCCACATTTACAGCGCCTTAAATTCATAAAGAGACCAGCATATTTTATGCTGAGGTATTATGTTTGAATAAATAATGCATTCAAATTTCTCATCAACCGATAAAAGAAGTTGGATTCTGGGTTGATCGATTATTATGCATAAAAACCAAATACAAAATAACTTCGACTCAAAGATTTATCCAAGCGTGAAAACAAGTATGTTGGAAAATGAGTATAGAAACAAAGATATCTCGGAAGATATTCTCGCAGTTCGCAGGCAGAATTTAAGTTCCACTTATCTAACTCGTGGTAATATGTTTCTCAGCAGAGTGCCTAAATGGCGAAATACGCGAATGAAGAAAATTAAATAATGATCCAGGAAAAGTTTTATTTAAAGGCACACCCAATGAATTAAAGTTTTATTGTGCTCAAATACATTTAATGACAGATTCTTGACAGTGATTAATGTTCAGATAGAACGCAAGTTTTGTAAAATAAGTGGTTGATAAGCGCCGTTTATTTTATTCAAACTGTTATTCGAATAAAGGACTTGGAATTTATAATTGAGAAAACATTTCAGCAAAATAAATATATTAGGGAATAAAATATCTAAATAATCAAAGAATCAACAAAGAAGAAAAGCTTAACAGCGACATATTAGTAGACAATTATATATATATATATATATATATATATATATATATATATATATATATAACCAACTATTGTTGGAATAATATTCCTTGTCAATAGAAACACTATTTTTAAGAAAGTGCTCAATACAAAGGTAGAGCTAATAACATTATTTATTCATAAATTATAACATGGATATGTTACAATATCACAACAAAAGTAACCATTTTATTTCAACACTTTTGGGCTTTTAAACCATTCATTTAAGAACCATCACATCACTTGAAAAGACACAAAAGTCTTGAAACAAAATGGCTACTTTTGTAGTGATATTTTAACATAGCCATGTTATAATTTATGAATAAATAATATATATATATATATATATATATATATATATATATATATATATATACTGTGATGGTTGTTATAATGTTTTATAAATTCATAGTATTACTACACAAAACTTTCGTCTTTCAAAGCCAGCCCTTTATGTTTTTGGCTTCTTCTTCAGGCGCTCTTTTAGAATCACGTGACTTTTCTAAAAAATCACCTGAAGAAGAAGCCAACAAAAGGAGCTTGCTTCGAAACACGAAAGTTTTTGTGTAGTGATACTATGAATTTATAAAAACATTGTAACAACCATTACAGTATAACGCTCTACATTTGTATCGAGCACTTTTTATAAAAGTAAATGCGTGAACAAAATGTTAATAAACCTACGAGTTCAACAACTTAGCT